>MU758433.1:26940-59454 GCA_026770625.1 Nicotiana glauca
TATTTGTGATGACTGTTTTTTAAATTAAACTTTTATGACTCCGAGGCTTTGAAAACCTCATTTAGAGTCACCTAGATTTACGTGCGCAGTCCGTACGTGTAGACGGAAAGCTTAAATATAAAATTCTGTAAAAAATGCTAAGTTTTGATATTAAAATGAATAAATTTGACTTTGGTCAACATTTTAGGCAAAAGGACCCGGACCTGTGATTTGACGGTCCCGGAGGGTCCGTAGAAAAATATGGGACTTGGGCATATGCTCGGAATCGAATTCCGAGATCCCAAGCCCGAGAAATGAATTTTGAAAGAAATTATTTTCTGACATTATTTAAGGGAATTTGAAATGAAATTTGATTAGAACATGTTAGAATCGTGCCTGTATTTTGGTTCCGGCGCCCGGTGTAGGTCTTATATATGATTTAAATGTTTATGTAAAATTTGGTAAAAAACGGACGTCGTTTGACGTGATTCGGACCTAAATTGGAAAATTTGATGTTTTATGAAGTTTGAAAGAATTAATGGATTTTGAGGTTTAATTCGATGGTTATGATGTTATTTTGGCGATTTGATCGTACGAATAAGTCCGTATGATATTTTTGAGGTTGTGTGTATATTTGGTTTGGAGCCCCGAGGGCTCCAGTGAGTTTTGTATAGGCCACTGGATGCATTTTTCAACTTAAAATTTGCTGGTATGAACAGACCTGCAGGCTTCGCATTGACTCGCAAATGCGAAGGCTTCCTCGCAAATGCGAAGAAGCCCAGCTCTGCCCTTTCCTCACAAATGCGAGAATTTTCTTCGCAGAGGCTTCCTCCATGTTGCTAGTGATCGCAATGCGACCATCGTAAATGTGAAGGTCCGAAATTTTAGAAGGGTTCGCATATGCGAACCAAGCTTCGCAATTCCCATATCGGCAGAGGTTGGGGTTCGCAATTGTGAATCCCTGTTCGCATTTCCGATATTTGAGACCTGCATTTTCTATACTTAGCCGATTTTAAGTCATTTTTCAAATCTTTTTTAAATACAAACTCTTTTGGGCGTTTTTCCAAGAACAAGTCTTCTTCCTAATCGATTGTAAGTTAGTTTTTACTCATTTTCTTCAATTATTAACATCTTTTAACATGATTTCAACCTAAAATCAAAGATTTTCATGGGAGAAATTTGGTGTTTTGGGTAGAACCTAGGTTTTTCAAAAATTGGGGATTTGGACCTCAATTTGAGGTCCGATTTCAAAATAAATTATACATTTGAGTTCATAGGAGAATGAGTAATCGGATTTTGGTTCGAACCTCGGGTTTTGAACAGGTGGGCCCGGGGGAGATTTTTGATTTTTTGGGTAAAACTTTGGAAAACTCATTTTCATGCATTGGGGTTGATTCATTTAGCATTTATTAATGTAATTAAGTAACTTGTGACTAGATTCGAGCGTATTGGTGGTGGAATCAATGGGGTAAAGCTATAATTGAGACTTGAGTTGTGTTCAAGGCATCGAGGTAAGTGTTTGGTCTAACCTTAGCTTGAGGGATTAGGAGTTGTGTCCTATTTGCTAATTGCTTTTTGTTGAGTACGCCGTATATGCATGGTGACGAGTATCTATACGTTGCTGCCAAGCATGACTGTGAGTCTTATATTGTGATTTCCTTGATTTTGTCGTATTATTCATGCCTTAGTGAAAATTCCTATTTGTTATGTAGGCTTGTGGAAAGAATTGTGACCTATGAACATTGAGGAGCGTTGGCTCCAGTTGTATAACAAACTGTGATAGTATAAGTGATAATTGAAGCTCTAGAGCATTGGCTCGAGTTGTGAAGTGAATTATGATGTAAAAATGAGAAAGAGAAGAGATCATTATGTTTCCCTTTTGTCGGGTTATTGTCGAGTTGTGGTTCCCTTGCATTGTGTTCTTTATTGATATTATGGTTGCTTAGGTTGATGATTCTTTATGTTAGGTAAGGATTATGGTTATAGCTGAGGTAGTTAGGTGTTGGAACAAGTTTGGGTATAGCTGAGTAGGAGTCGAGTTAGGATTGGTTATAGCTGATTCTCCTTTGCCGGGATGTTTGTCTTGATATTGTTGTTCCCTTATCGGGGAGTTATTATGTTGCTTTTGTTCCCTTGCCAGGTTCCCTTGTGATTTTTGTGTTGGCTTGTAAATGGGATCGGGTGGTACGCCCATCACAAGATATAATGAAATGGGATCGGGTGTTACGCCTACCACGAGATTTAGTGAAATGAGAGCGGGTGGTACGCCTAGCACGAGATTTAGTAAAATGGGAGCGGGTGGTACGCCTACCACGAGATTTAATGAAATGGGAGCGGGTGGTACGCCTACTACAAGATATAATGAAATGGGAGCGGGTGGTACGCCTTCTATGAGATATAATGAAATGGGAGAGGGTGGTACGCCTACCACAAGATATAATAAAATGGGAGCGGGTGGCACGCCTGCCACGGGATACGTGAAATGGGAGCGGGTGGCACGCCCACCACGAGATATAGGAAGTGGGATCGGTTTGCACCCTACAACCAGATGTGAAAAGAAAGTGAAATCTGCCTTTGTTTTCCTTATTCTTGCTAGTGGTTGGATTTTAATTCCTTTATAGTTCTCTTGATATTTTGTTTTTACCTGTTATTCCCCGAAGGATGTTTCCCCTTCCCATCCTTACTTGCATGTACCTGCTTTACTTTCTGCTATATATTATATAACTGCATAAGTTTATTTGATAGTATGGTCCTAGCCTCAGGGTCGGTTGTGCTGATACTACACTCTACACTCTTTTGTGTAGAACCTAGTGGTGTAGACTTCGGACCGTAGTGGGATTGCTGATTCTAGCGCATCAGACGACCCGAGGTAGTCCTGCAGGCGTCCGCAGGCTTTGGCGTATTCTTCTATCCACTATTCCTGTTTCTTTCATGCATTTCCAGAGACACGGTTGTATTTATTTCTTTCAGACCTTTATTTGTATTATTCTTAGTCCGTCTGTGAAACTGTGACACCAGTTCTGGGTAGTTCATACTCAAATAGTTATGTTAGATATTCATGTTCATGTGGTTTATTGTTTTCCTTCCGCTTATATTAAATTTTGCTATTTAAACGTTATTGCTTTGCAATTATAAATGACTATAAAATGGGTAAATTGTTCACATAATTGGCTTGCCTAGCTCGCACTAGTAGGCGCCATCTCGACTCCCGAGAGTGAAAAATTCAGATTGTGACAAGTTGGTATCAGAACTCTAGGTTATATGGGTCTCACAATTCACAGACAAGCTTAGTAGAGTCTGAGGCATCGGTACAGAGACGTTTGTATTTATAAAGGCTACAGAGTTAGGAAAAGTTTCACTTCTATTCTTCCCTGTCATGTGATTTGTTCTCTCAAATGCTAAATTGAAACCTCTACTCTTGTCCTTTCGTGAATGGCGAGGTCATGTACCGCTTCTTTAGCCAGGCAACAGCATGGACCAGTGTTAGGTCAGCTACGTCTTCGGAGGTTTTGTGGAGGTTGGATAGGTTTCACCAAGATCTTCACTACTGCATTCAGCGGTACATCTACTGAGGATCCCCAGGATTATATAGATAGTTGTCATGAGTTTCTCAGGAACATGGGGGTCGTAGAGACCGATGGGGTCAATTTTGCTACTTTTCGCTTGTTTGAATCCGCCAAGACTTGGTGAAGGGATTATTGCCTGGCTAGACCAGCCGGATCGCCAGCTTCGACTTGGGAGCAGTTCACGCATCTATTTCTGGAGAAGTTTCTCCACATTACTCAGAGAGAGGTATTAGAGGTGGAGGTAGAGATGTTTGAGATGGAGGTAAAGGTATTAGAGGTGGAGGTGCAACTATTATTCTGGTTTGTGGAAGAGAAGCTTCGATTTTATTTTGCGCTATATCTGGTCATGCCTAATGATTCTTTGAGTGCCCCTATTTATGTGTCTACGCCGGTGGGTGGTTCTATTGCGGTGGATCGCGTCCATTGTTCATGTATAGTGGTTATTGGAGGTCTTGAGACTCGTGTAGATTTGCTTTTTTTGGATGTGGATGATTTCGGTGTTATATTATTGATGGATTGGTTATCACCTTACCATGCTATCTTGGACTGTCATGCCAAGACTGTGACCTTAGCTTTACCGGGTTTGCCTCGTTTAGAGTGGAAAGGGACTCCTGGTCATTCTACCCGCAGTGTTATCTCGTATGTGAAGGCTCGGCGTATGGTCGATAAAAGGTGTTTGGCCTATTTGGCTTATGTTAACGATTCTAGTGTTGAGGTCCCTTCTATTAATTCGGTGCCCGTTGTTCGAGAGTTTCCTTAGGTTTTCCCTTCAGACCTACCGGGTATGCCACCCGACAGGGATATTGACTTCTGCATTGATTTGGCTGCGGGCACTCAGCCCATTTCTATCTCGCCATATCATATGGCTCCGCTTGAGTTGAAGGAGCAGTTGCAAGACTTGCTTGAGTAGGGATTGGTTATGTCATTCGGGTTGACAAATGCCCCAGCAGCTTTTATGGACTTGATGAACCGAGTGTTCAGGCCTTATTTGGATTCCTTTGTGATAGTCTTCATTGATGATATATTTATATATTCACGCAGCCAGGAGGAGCACGAGCAGCACCTTAGAGTGGTTCTTCAGACTCTGAGGGATAGTCAGTTATATGCTAAGTTCTCGAAGTGTGAATTCTGGTTAAGTTCATTTGCATTTCTGGGTCATGTTGTATCAGTAGAGGGTATTCAGGTGGACCCATAGAAGATTGAGGTAGTCAAGAACTGGCCTAGACCAACATCAGCTATAGAGGTTTTGGGGTTTCTTGGGATTGGCAGGCTACTATCGTCGGTTCGTGAAAGAGTTTTCATCTATTGCAGCTCCAATGACCAGATTGACCCAGAAGGGTGCCAAGTTCAGATGGTCAGATGAGTGTGAGGCAAGCTTTCAGAAGCTTAAGACAGCTCTGACTACGGCACAAGTGTTGGTTTTGCCCACAGGTTCATGGCCTTATACAGTTTATTGTGATGCATCTCGTATTGGGCTTGGAGCAGTGTTGATGCAGGTTAGCAAGATCATTGCCTATGCTTTGAGGCAGTTAAAGATTCATGAGAAGAACTATCCGGTTCATGATTTGGAGTTGGCAGCCATAGTTCACGTATTGAAGATTTGGAGGCAGTATTTGTATGGCGTAGCATGTGAGGTGTTCACGGATCACAAGAGTCTTCAGTATTTGTTTAAGAAAAAGGAGTTGAATTGGAGGCAGAGGAGGTGGTTGGAGTTGTTGAAAGATTATGATATCACCATTTTATATCATCTGGGAAAAGGCCAATGTGGTGGCAGATGCTTTGAGTAGGAAGTCGGCCAGTATGGGCAGTCTTGCTTATATTCCGATCGGTGAGAGACTGCTTGCTTTGGATGTTCAGGCTTTAGCCAATCAGTTCGTGAGACTGGATGTTTCTGAGCCCAGTTGTGTGTTAGCTTGCACAGTTGCTCGTTCTTCATTATTGGAGTGTATCCGTGATCGACAGTATGATGATCCCCATTTGTGTGTCCTCAGAGACATGATGTAGCGCGGAGGCGCCAGGCAGGTTAACTTAGATGATGATGGAGTTTTGAGATTGCAGGGTCGAGTTTGTGAGCCTAATGTGGATGGACTTTGAGAGTTGATTTTATTAGGATCTGCGGTAGCATTATTGATGGAGGAGAATGAAGAAGGATATCGTTGTGTTTGTGGTTCAGTGTTTGAATTGCCAGCAGGTTAAGTACGAGCATCAGAGGCCTGGTGGTTTATTTCAGAGGATTGAGCTTCCCGAGTGGAAATGGGAGCGGATCAATATGTACTTTGTTACTGGACTCCCGCAGACTCGGAAGAAGTTTGACGTAGTATGGGTCATTGTTTATAAGCTGACCAAGTCAGCGCATTTCATTCATGTGGGAGTCTCTTATTCATCCAAGAGATTAGCTGAGATCTATATCCGGGAGATTGTTCGTCTTCATGGTGTGCCTGTGTCTATCATTTCGGATAGAGGTATGCAGTTTACCTTGCACTTCTGGAAAGCAGTTCAGCGAGAGTTGTGCACACGGGTTGAGTTGAGCACAACATTTCATCCCCAGACGAACGGTCAGTCCGAGCGGACTATTCAGATTTTGGAGGACATGCTCCGAGCTTGTGTCATTAACTTTGAAGGTTCGTGGGATCAGTTTTTGCCTTTAGCAGAGTTTGCGTGCAATAATAGCTACCAGTCGAGCATTCAGATGACTCCTTATGAGGCTTTATATGGTAGGCGGTGTCGGTCTCTGATTGGATGGTTTGAGCCGAGAGAGGCTCGGTTGTTTGGTACGGATCTGGTTCAGCAGGCCTTTGACAAGGTCAGGATTACTCAGGATAGGATTCGTACAACTCAGTCCAGGCAAAATAGTTATGCAGACCGCAAGGTTCGAGATATGGCTTTTATGGTTGGTGAGCGGGTATTGCTCCGAGTGTTGCCTATGAAGGGCGTGATGAGATTAGAGAAGAAGGTCAAGCTTAGCCCTAGGTTCATTGGTCCATTTGATATTCTTGATAGAGTGGGATCAGTAGATTATAGACTTGCATTGCGGCCGAGCTTATCAGTCGTGCATCCAGGGTTTCGTGTGTCCATGCTTCAAATGTATCACTGTGATCCATCCCACATGTTAGATTTCCGCAATGTCTAGTTGGACAAGGACTTGTCTTATGAGGATGAGCCGGTAGTTATTCTAGACCGGCAGGTTCGTCAGTTGAGGTCGAAGAGTTTTCCTTCTGTTCGTGTTCAGTGGAAAGTCAGCCTCCTGACGCATTAACCTGGGAGTCCAAGTATGATATGCGGAGCCGTTATCCCCATCTTTTTCCCGACTCACGTACCTCCTTCTTATGTCCGTTCGAGGACGAACGATTGTTTTAGAGGTGGAGAATGTGATGACCCAAACGGTCATCACTTGTTTAAATTAAATTTTGAGGCCTTAAAAACCTCATTTAGAGTTATCTCAACTTGCGTGCACAGTCCGGGTGCGTAGCTGGAAAGCTTAAATATGAAATTTTGTGAAAAATGCTAAGTTTTGATGTTAAAATGAATAAATTTGACTTTGGTTAATATTTTGGGTAAACGGACCCGGACCCGTGATTTGACAGTCCCGTAGGGTCCGTAGGAAAATATAGGACTTGGGTGTATGCCCGAAATCGAATTCCGAGGTACCAAGCCCGAGAAATGAATTTTTGAAAGAAATTATTTTTGAAATTATTTAAGGAAATTTGAAATAAAATTTGATTAGAACATGTTAGTATCGAGCCTGTATTTTGGTTCCAGTACCAGGTATAGGTCTTATATATGATTTAATATGTTTCAGTAAAATTTGGTGAAAAACGGACGCCGTTTGACGTGATTCAGACCTAAATTGGAAAATTTGATGTTTTATGAAGTTTGAAAAAATTCAAGAATTTTGAGGTTTAATTCGATGGTTGTGATGTTATTTCGGCGATTTGATCGCAGAGATATGTTCGTAGGATATTTTTGAGGTTGTGTGTATATTTGGTTTGGAGCCCCGAGGGCTCGGGGGAGTTTTGGATAGGCCACAGAGTACATTTTTTAACTTTAAATTTGCTGGTATGAACAGACCTGCATGCTTCGCATTGCGAAGACTGGCTCGCAAATACGAAGGCTTCCTCGCAAATTTGAAGAAGCCCAGGTCTGCCCTATCCTCGCAAATACGAAAAGCCTCCATGTTGCCAGTGATCGCAAATGCGATCAATGCGTCGCAAATGCGACCATCGCAAATGCGACAAGGGTCTCGCAAATGCGAATGTCTGAAATTTTAGAAGGGTTCGCAAATGCGAACCAAGCTTCGCAATTCCCATATCTGCAAAGGTTGCGAACCTCTGTTCGCATTTCCCATATATGAGACCTACATTTTTCTATACTTAGCCGATTTTAAGTCATTTTTCGCATCTTTTTCAAATACAAACTCCTTTGGGCGATTTTCCAAGAAAAAGTCTTCTTCCAAATCGATTGTTAGTTAGTTTTACTCATTTCCTTCAATCATTAACATCTTTTAACATAGTTTCAACCTAAAATCAAAAAATTTCATGACGAAATTGGGTGTTTTGGGTAGAACCTAGATTTTTAAAAAATTAGGGATTTGGACCTCATTTGAGGTCCGATTTAAAAAAAATTATATATTTGAGTTCATAGGGGAATAGGTAATTGGTTTTTGGTTCGAACCTCGGGTTTTGACCACGTGGGCCCGGGGCGATTTTTGAATTTTTGGGTAAAACTTTGGAAAACTCATTTTCATGCATTGGGGTTGATTTATTTAGCATTTATTGATGTAATTAAGTAACATGTGACTAAATTTGAGCGGATTGGTGGTGGAATCAAGGGGGTAAAGCTATAATCGATACTTGAGTTGTGTTCAAGGCATCGAGGTAAGTGTTTGGTCTAACCTTAGCTTGAGGGATTAGGAGTTGTGTCCTCTTTGATAATTATTTCTTGTTGAGTACGACGTATAGGCATGATGACGAGTATCAATATGTTAGTATCAATCATGACCGTGAGTCTTATATAGTGATTTTCATGATTTCGTCGTATTATTTATGCCTTGGTAAAAATTCCTATTTGTTGTGTAAACTTGTGGAAAGAATTGTGACCTGTGAACATTGAGGAGTGTTGGCTCCAGTTGTATAACGAACTGTGAAAGTATAAGTGATAATTGAACCTCTAGAGCAGTGGCTTGAGTTGTGAAGTAAATTGTGAAGTAAAAATAAGAAAGAGAAGAGAACATTATGTTGCCCCCTTTCCAGGTTATTGTCGAGTTGTGGTTCCCTTGCATTGTGTTCTTAATTGATATTACAGTTGCTTAGGTTGATGATTCTTTGTGTTAGGTAGGGATTATAGTTATAGCTGAGGTAATTAGGTGTTGAAACAAGTTTGGGTATAGCTGAGTAGGAGTCGAGTTAGGACTAGTTATAGCTGATTCTCACTTGCCGGGATATTTGTCTTGATATTATTGTTCCCTTATCAGGGAGTTATTATGTTGCTTTTGTTCCCTTGCCGGGTTCCCTTGTGATTTTGTGTTAGCTTGTAAATGGGATCGGGTGGTACGCCTACCACAAGATATAATGAAATGGGATCGGGTGGTCCGCCTACCATGAGATTTAGTGAAATGGAAGCGGGTGGTACGCCTATCACGAGATTTAATATAATGGAAACGGGTGATACGCCTTCCACGAGATTTAATAAAATAGGAGCGGGTGGTACGCCTACCACAAGATATAATGAAATAAGAGCGGATGGTACGCCTGCCACGTGATTTAATAAAATGGGAGCGAGTGGTATGCCTAATACAATATATAATAAAATGGGAGTGGGTGGCACGCCTGCCACGGGATATAATGAAATGGGAGCGGGTGGTACGCCTACCACAAGATATAATAAGATGGGAGCGGGTGACACGCCTGCCATGAGATACATAAAATGGGAGCGGGTGACACGCCTGCCATGAGATACAAGAAATGGGATCGGGTTGCACGCCTGCAACAAGATGTGAAAAGAAAGTAAAACCTGCCTTTTTTTCCTTATGCTTGCTAGTGGTTGGATTTTGATTCCTTTATAGTTCTCTTGATATTCTGTTTTTACATGTTATTCCCCGAAGCATGTTTCCCACTCCCATCCTTACTTACATGTACCTGCTTTACTTTCTGCTGTATATTATATAACTGCATAAGTTTATTTGATAGTCTGGTCCTAGCCTCGTCACTACTTCGCCGAGGTTAGGCTAGGCACTTACCAGCAAATAGGGCCGGTTGTACTGATACTACACTCTACACACTTTTATGTAGACCCCAGTGGTGTATACTTCGGACCGCGGTGGGATTGCTGATTCCAGCTTATCCGGCGACCTGAGGTAGTCCTGCAGATGTCCGCAGGCCTTGGCGTCTTCTTCTATCTACTATTCCTGTTTCTTTCATGCATTTCCAGAGACATTATTGTATTTATTTCTTTCAGATTTTTACTTGTATTATTCTTAGTCCGTCTGTGAAACTGTGACACCAGTTCTAGGTAGTTGAGACTCAAATTGTTATGTTAGATATTCATGTTTAGGTAGTTCATTATTTTCCTTCTGCTTATATTAAGTTTTGCTGTTTAAATGTTATTGCTTTGCAATTGTAAATGAATATAAAATGGATAAATTGTTCACATAATTAGCTTGCCTAGCTCAAACTAGTAAACGTTATCATGACTTTCGAGTGTGAGAAATTCAGATCGTAACAATATTAGATACATGCATTTATTGAGATGTACTATGAATGTATTTTAAACTGCTAGTTTTAAAATAATTTGAAAAGCCTGTTGTTGACGCTAATAGTTCCTTAAAAAAGACCAACCATGTAAAAATCGCCGAGTTGTTGATGATAAAGTAGGCCCAAATGGGCTAGCCAGTCCATATTTCACGCCGTGTAAAAAACATCTGGTCCCAACGGTCCAGTGATTTAGGTCTAGGACTATAGTCGCAATAAATTAATTCACCTTATCGCATATTGTGTATTAAATAACGAGAATATTATACAATTAAAAATGTTACATAAAGCATTTGTGCATAGAAAAGATTCTACACAAAATAATAAATTTTTATACTCTCAAGTCTCTATGGTATTGAATTATTCATCTTCCAACTGACATTGCCATTCCTTACATCTCACATTTCTTTTTCTTTTCCTTAGAAAAAATCATTTTTGTTGTTTTATGAACACTGAAAACCCTACACTCACAAGTCCTACAATACCCAAACCTCATTCCCATTTCTCAATTTTCTCAACTATTCCCTTATCACTATAACCTGCCAGCAGAAACAGAGAGGAGCAAGAAAAAGCCCAAAATCAACCCCACCCTCTCGTCCTCTTCCTGCTATCATCTATTGCTCTCTCTCAATACTCTGTTTTTTGCTCTTTTAATATCTAACCACTAAACCCTTCATTATTGTTGAAATAGTAAAACATTACTAGTATTCAACAGCTAAAGGAATTAGCAAAATACCCACATGGATCTGTCATCTTCTTCTCCTTTACACTTCATTCTTAGCTTGTCTTTTGCTTTCCTCATTCTATCCCGAGGTAAAAATCTCATTCTTATGCCATATTACTACTAGCATTTTTAGGTACTTAGACAATGTATTATGCAATATTGCAATTGTGTGATATTAAAGTTGTTGTTTTTTCTCTTTTTCAGGTGTATTAGGGGCTACATTTACCTTTGTGAACAAATGTGAGTACACAGTATGGCCAGGTATTCTTGCTAATGCAGGTAGTCCAACTCTACAAAGCACGGGATTTGAACTTCCGCAAGAGTCTTCACGTACATTCACTGCACCCACTGGTTGGTCCGGCAGGTTTTGGGGCAGAACCAGTTGCTCATTTGACGGATCCGGGTCGGGTTCCTGCGGAACTGGTGATTGCGGCTCCGGCGAAGTAGAATGCAACGGCGCCGGAGCTGCTCCGCCAGCGACTCTAGCGGAGTTTACTCTTGGAACTGGCGGGCAAGATTTTTATGACGTGAGTTTAGTTGACGGGTACAATTTACCTATGATAGTTGAAGCTTCGGGTGGGTCGGGTATGTGTGCAACGACGGGTTGCGTTACGGATCTGAACCAAATCTGCCCGACGGAACTGAGGAGTGGCGGTGGAGAAGCGTGTAGGAGCGCGTGTGAGGCGTTTAACAAGCCGGAGTATTGTTGTAGCGGCGCGTACAATACACCGGCGACCTGTAAGCCGTCGATGTACTCGCAGATGTTCAAAAATGCTTGCCCGAGATCGTATAGCTACGCTTATGATGATCCAACCAGCACTTTTACTTGCAGTGGTGCTGATTATACGGTCACATTTTGCCCTTCAACCCCAAGGTAAAATACTACTTTTATACTCTTTTTGTTTGTAAATTGCCCACAAAATTTTAGCCAAAAGGTAAAATTAGTTATCCTGCTGCTTGCTACAACAATTATAACTCTTTCGAAGTTAGAATTATGAAATGAGACTTTAATTAAGCTGCTTGTTATAATAAGTTAAAATACACTTTCAGTCAAAACTTGTTCACATTGCATAAATTTTTTGGAAAATTACATATAATCGATCATAAAAATAAATAAATAGTATCAAGTTGTCGGTTACAACTGCAACAATTACCTAGTGGGATTCCACAAGTGAGATCTGGGGAGGTTAAAATGTATGCAGACAGAGAGGCTGTTCCGGAAGACTCTCGGCTCAAGAGTAAGAATAGAAACAAGTAAATAAACAACAAAGGCCAGAAAAATTGATATCAACCATGTAAGGATTAGAGAAAAAATAAATGGAGAAAGCAATAGCAATAGCAAAAGTAATAGCCACAAGCAATAATATGGCTGGATACTAAAAAACCGAATACTAAAGCAACTCTAATACTGGCAGTCTAGGTGTCAAAGACAATGTACTCAAGTTGTGGGTTACAATGAGTAAATATACAATGTTGTTAAAGTTCTTTGAACATTTAAATTCTTTTCTTTCTAAGGGTGTATTTCTATGTTAAATTCCATCTTTCGTACTCCATTAGTTTGCATCTAACGTTGGTGTTAGCATTAATTAAAGAGAAGAAATGCAATGATTTTGGTCACGAGAGTAACTGCAAATGCTGCAGTAAATGATGTAATTGGTGGCAGCACATTTTATTGACATTTAGCTAAGGAGCATTATTTGGTTATGTTATGGTGCAGTCAAAAATCTACAAAAGATATGACACCTACTACTACAACACCCAGTGATAGCGGGTCTTATGATGGGACAGGAGTTGTGGACCCTGCAACAGGAACAGGGTCAAGTTCAGGCCAAATAGTTTCTGGATCGGGTGCCGGGTTAGAGTACGGGTCAGGAACACAATACGGGTCAGAAACCGGAACAGAATATGGGTCAGGTACCGAAACCCAATCCAGATCCGGGTCTCAAGCTATGCTAGCAGATGGGTCATATTTAGCTGGATTAGCCATGGGAGAATCCACAAGAGTTCTCTACCCAACAGCTTTGCATTTCAATGCTTTGGCTGCAACTTTGGTTTTATTTGTTTTCTTGTAGCTGTAATGAGAGTGGGTTTTTTTTGCCTTTTGTCTAGTAAAGCTGATAGATTCCTCCAGATTGTAAGCCATCACTTTCCATAATTTAATGTTCTTTTTTAGCTATGAATTTTTCTTTTTATTTTCTTATTGTTGTACTTGGCTATATTTTCACTTTTCAATGTGTATATGTAATGCAGTATTCTTTCTCCCCCGGCCCCCTTCTCATTATCCAAGATTTGTTGGTGTTAGGTTTGTAATTATTTAAGTAGCATATTAACTTTACCCTAGATTTGGGGCTCTACAAATTATAGGGAAGAAATTAGTTACTAATTTGGAAAAGGGAGAAAAGATGGTCGGCCAGCATTGGGCGATAAAATTGACTTTGCGGAAATCACAAGCATGGCTTTTATTACTTTTGTCTGCTATGGCTTATGCTATACTGCATTCACAATTGCATTACATCGACTTGTGCGAGTTACTATGTTTTATTTGTAATATGTGAAAAAAAGGATTGGTTAACCTTTCCAACTGTAGTAAGGGTAAACCAGGGTAGAACAAATGGATGAGTTGAGTCAAATTTGAACAATTCTAATAGATGAGTTATAATTGAATATGATCAAAGTTTGCTTAGATCAACATTAGTTTGGTCAAAAAGGGTTATAACCTATTCCCTTAAACATGACTCGACAAAATGATGCCTTGATTAAACTTCCAATAAATTTATTACAATAGAAATGCAAAAAATATAGTCATAAACTAAGGAAATAGCATCAAAAAGAAAGGAGATGAGGAGACAGAGCCACAGAGAGAAGTAGACGAGGGAGAGAGAGAGAGAGAGCACGAGAGAGTAGAAGTAGACGAGGGAGAGAGAGACCACGAGAGAGTAGAAGTAGACGAGGGAGAGAGACCACGAGAGAGTTCTCCAAGTAACAATTCGCATAACCCTTTCTTGCTAACCGCTAGCCCCTTTTTACTGTTCATAATTGTACATCGTGGGCCTGGATCCCAAATCAACCTTTTTGAAGACCTTCTGGCCCGCTGACTTCTACTAGACCCAATAGCTCTTCTCAGCCCAATATTGGGTTGGAGCTGATTCATTACAACTGATCTCTCATATTTCTTGTTTTGCCTTTTGACATAATTCTTCTAACAGAATTATCCATCTCCAAATTGACACAACTCCAAATTCTTCTATTGTTCTAAATTCCAGTCTCAAGAGTTGATTTTGCATGCTTGGTTTGGACTTTGACCCGTCGGGTTATATTATTTTGGCCCATTTGACAAATCATTTTGGGTTCAACTCGTAGGATCAAGTCAATAAACATGTCACGATCCAACCTGTTTTAGCTTAGTTGAACTGTGCGAGTTACAAAAAAATGAGTTGATTTTGCCACTTAACTCTTTAGTAATGCCTTAAACCTATCTGAAGAGCCAGACAAAGTGTTACACAATGTTGTAACTTTCTTCACAAGGTCATGTCAAAATCAATGTAAACTTGTATAACAATTACATCTAATTAGTACAACTGAATATTTAAGTGCCTGGTTTCATCACCTCTATATAGTGAGAATGTTGAAATAGCTGTTCTGTTGCCAAATATGACTGTAATCTTGTATTCACCTAAAAACCCAGAGAAGCTAAATGAGCCATGCTCATCAGTCTGACCATTCACCACCCCAGTTTGCCATTCTTTCAGCAAGTTATCGACTACGTCCCCAGCAGGAAGGTTATGGAGATTGTTATCTGTCAAACACATCTGATAACATCCATTAGTATGTAATGCTGTCCAAAGCATGATACCATTAACACCTCGATGCGAAAATGCCTCTCTTAAAACCATCTCTAGATATCTGGCCTGCCATCAAATTCACAAAAGGGATAATATAAATCATAGCTACTGAACTTAGTCTACTATAATATTAAAATAACAAACTACTACTACTCTTTTTAATAGAGAAAAGTAATAAACCATCTTTTGTCACGTTAAAGTAACTGACATGCATGTCACTTTCCACGTCAAATAATTGAAAACATTAAAATGTAATCGATTACATTTACACGGTGGATTTCCTTTTTATCTTCTGATATATTATATAGTGACAAAATGTTGACGTGGGCAAAGGCAGATCCAGGATTTAATGTTTATAGGTTCCTACAACGACCTCGAGTACATTCTCAATAATAACTGAGTTCACATTCAAACATTTATAGATATTTAGTAAATGTTTCGAGCACAATTACACTGTTTGTAGAAAAACTATTGGGTTCACGTAAACCCGTAGGTCGCAAGGTGGATCCACCCCTGGACGTGGGAGGTGACATGTCATAACCCTGACACCCGAAATTTCACCTTCCGAGCAATGTTATTTTCTGAGCAATTCACACATAGTTCAGTACTTTACCATGAGCTAAAAATAGTTCTTGTGATGTAAGTAAAGTTCAGTGTTTCATATGTGAAATTAACTCTATTTTGTAGAGATATTGAGTCCCTGACCTGAGTTTGTTTATCAAGTGTATTGCTGATATCAACTTCTGTAAGCCATATGGGAAGTTCAAGTGTAGCCAATTTGTCTAACACTGCTCTGATAAGGGGAGGATTTGGTACTGTAAAGTGTCCTTCTAGGCCGATTCCATCCATAAATACTCCACCTTGTTTTAAATCTCTCAATTTGGAAATATAGGCATCAACTGTTGAATTCATATCATAGCATGTCTCTACAACATTATAGTCATTCATAAACAATTTAGCTAAAGGATCCAAATCCTGTGCTGTTTTGAAAAACTCCAGACTAGCATTGGTACCGAGTCTTTGTTCATAGAAATTATAGTGAAGCATTTCATTGTCAACATCCCAATGAATGAACTCATTCTTGTATTTACTTGTCAAACTTTGTATCCTGGAATTTACAGCTGATTTAAGATCTGGACCAGTTAAATTACGAACCCATGAAGGAACAAATCTTGGATCCTCCCAGAATATGTTGTGTCCTCTGGCGATGATTTGGTTTGCTCGAACGAATTCCAGCATTTGATCAGGTATTGTATAGTTTACTTCTCCTTGTTGTGGTTCTGTTGAATACCACTTGAGTTCATCTTCAAAAACCGCAGCATTGAACCTCTCTTTAAACCATTTCTGCAACAAGATTTAGTCGTTCACACACTTCAATATATGCTCGTTTAATTTAGCTGATTAAAAGTAGCTGATAGACATCAATTTCTGTAAAATACTTTTAAGTGCTGAAACTGATATTAAACTTAGCGAAAAAGTGCTTATACCAAACCAACTTATAAGCTTACTCAAACACCTTCGATATTAGGCTACTTGTTAACATTCCTACATCTTGGCAGAAAATTTGATCAGCATTTTACCTGATATGATGGATTTCCAAGAATTGTTTTTCTGATGGCAGAACCAAGTGGAAAATCTCTAGATACTTGTTCTACTATGATTGTTGCCCCGGGCAGTCTATTTCCTTGCACATCTGATATATGTATAGTTGCTGTGCATTTTCTTTCCTAGGTTGCACATAGCAGAACTAGTGTAAGTGCGCACACAGTCAAAGAATGTTACCATAAAACTAAAGATATTGGAAGTCATGTACTCATCAATGCCAGAGTGTGGAACTGAATACAAATACGAAAAGCATAGAGTTGCAGGAGTTACTTTATCGATCATGTCTTGTTGGTTTCTTCTCCATTCTTGATAAGTAAATGGCTGCAAAGAAATACTAGTAATAGAGATATTTAACATTGCCCCATCTGATCTCTGCACCAAAGCATGACATTATCATTTGTACCACTCAAAACTGTTGCAGAAATTCAATACTTAAAAGTTCCCTTCTTGAGGCAAATACCTGGAATGACAAGAGAGCAAAGGAAGAAGGAAAATCAAGCACAAATCCACCCTTTAAAAATGACCAGCAACCTGGCCTAGCAATGACATTTCCCACACATTTAACTGTTCCATTATCTGTTTTTAGGCTTGCCTTTATCACAGCTGAATCTGCATCAAATATCTGTACCCAACCTATAACAAACACAAACACTGGTAAATACTACTACTTAGTACTTACATTACACGTTTGTAACGTCATGACAAATTTGAGAATGGATGTGTGTGTGTCGTCAGTGTGTGCAGAGGCGGATTTAAGATTTAAACTCTATGGGTTCAATATCTAAATTTTTGAACGTTGAACCCACTATATTTTTAAAGTTATGGGTTCATAGTTACTATTTATTGCAATAGCAATAAATTTTTTCACATAAATCATGCTTCGCATCAAAAGTATTGGTTCAGATGAAACCGGTACCATAAAGCTAGATATGTCCCTGTGTGTGTGTATATAAATGTATGAGAGAGTTGTAACAACATAACTGGAGAAACTGTAAATGGTATCGCCAGAGAGATTGTTGAGGACAAAGGAATAGGAATTATTTTCAGATTGAATAACTTGATTTTCCATTGTCCAATAATCCTTCATTATTCCACCATTGTAAAGCGGTTCTTCAGGCACTGATTTACACTAAAACAAACAAAGTAACTTATTAAAAAATGACCATCATTTTCAATAAGGGATGAAAAGCTAATCCAATAGGCAATAGCTATTGGAAAAATGCGCAAAATTAAGTTCCTATAGGTAAAATGTTACCTCAGTGTATGCAGAGTGATCATAAATAGGTCCTTCTGCATCGAAATAAAATCCATGGAAAAAATATCAGCTTTTACTTGTAGCTACATACATAAAAAGGGCGGCTCGGTGCACAAGCATCCCGCGTTCGTGCAGGGTCAGGGGAAGGGCCGCACCCCAAAGGGTGTGATGTAGACAGCCTAGCCTGATGCAAGCATCAATGGCTTATTCCACGGCTCAAACCCGTGACCTACATATCACACAATGACGACTTGACCCTTCCCTCCTGTAGCTTCATACGTACAGTATTAATTAAACATATATATAGAGAGAGAAAGACCATACCATAAGCAGCAAACGAGGGAGCAATGCTGAAAAAGATTCCTAAGAGGAAAAACGAAGATAGACAGTTCATTTTTCTCTTTAACACTTTGCTGAATGAACGTAAGTTGTCTTACAGAAAATTAAATTTTATATAAATTTTGCAGCCATGCAACAAGATACATGGGACAACAAACAGAATACAGTAGTATATGATACTCTTTTTTCTAAGTATCTCCGTGACTAATGACATGATTATGCTACAAACATAACATAGCTGAGCTCAAGTAAAAGACATATTAACGTCTCTAATTTTTATCATTTGTTTAACTTTAGGAATGTTTTCAGAAATTGTTCCTTGGACTATAATCTATATATCAAATGTTTGAACGCAATTTATAACCTTATATATCGTACTCAATTAATTACCTTATTGTTTTCCTTTCTTTAATTTTCAATAAAATATGTTAGAATACAGTAGCTATTTTGTCGTTGGGTCTCTTTTCATTGGGGATCTAAATTCTAATCACAGTATTTGAGTGGTAACACTAATTTATTTTTTTGACGATGCTAAAGTAGGAATTTTTGGAAAGAACATGACACTTGAATGAAATAGCATAGAAGTGGAACCGTGCCCAATTTGACCTCAAATTTCTGTGTATTAATAAAAGAGTTAGTTGATGTGCTTGCTTGTTTCTATCAATATTTAATTGAATTCAATACAAGTTATTACATATACAAGAGCCTGCAGCGTACTGTATGTATCAGGGTGCAGATCGTGCAAATGTGTTCCCTTCGTTTCATATTAAATGAGATATTTTTCTTTTTAGTTTGTTCCAAAATAAATGACACATTTTTAAATTTGAAAATAATTCAACTTTAAATTCCTTATTTTACCCATTTTACCCTTAATGAGAAGCTTTTATAACCACACAAAAGACATGGCCCCACAAAGCTTTACCCCTTAAGCTTTTAAGCTCACAAATTTTAAAAGTTTTTCTTTTTTTTAAAACTCCGTGCCGAGTCAAACTACCTCGTTTACTTTAAAACGGAGGGAGTAGTATTTTTTGATTTTTTTAATAATCGTCAATTAAAAAAGTGACATTGTCTAAATATTTGTTATATGTATTGCAGACGATGAAGTAGCCACTGGATTGGCCATTTACGTCAATTTTCCCAATCACAATCCTCTCCTATTAATCATCCGCCAGGAAACAGCAGAGAAAGAATGCCTTTTTGACATTTCATAGTTGAAGGCATAGAAGAGCTGAAGAAAGGGATAATTTTTTAATAAAACTTAAATAATGCTTTGTTTTTCTTTTGTGGAACAGTTAATACAAAAAGTAATACTATCCGTGTTTCAATTTATGTAAATCCATTTTAATTTTAGTCAGTACCAAAAAGAATTATCTTTTTTCAAATTTGGAAATAATTTATCTCTATGCAAATGATTTATAGCCAAACAAAATATTTGTGCCTCATTTTACACCACAAGCTCAATTTTTTTTTTTAAAACTTCTTATCCAGTCAAATAAATTTATATAAATTAAAAAAGATAGCATGATCTGATCTCATTTGGCTCCATCGAACAATTTGATTGACCCAAAAAAGTGGGTCCTAATGGAATCCAACTCTTAGCTGGAGAAGTTTATCGTGTGCCTCACACAACGGACATTAGTTGTATTAGGTTCATTTTTGTCTCAAAAATTTGTAGACTCAAATCTTAAATTTTTGGGTTCATAAAAATCCGGATCCACTAAATTATAAGATAAAAATATACCTCATACAACTAGTGTAAGTTGTATGAGACACAAAATAAAATTTTCCGTTAGCATGATTAGTCGTGCAGAAGAACTAGTCCTACTGCTCTTGAAATTCTTTTTATTTTGAGATAATTTAAAGATCGATAGGTAAAATTTTAATTGACCAAAGATTATTACAATCCATGTATCATAGTCATTTAGTCCAAGTGTGTACCAATTAAATAAGACGTAATGTTTTTCGTATTAACATGGTAAAGATACCACTGCAATAGTTTTACAGGCTTAAAGTCGTACAAAGAATTCAGATTTACTCAATACAAGTAACGAATTTCCAACTAATCAAACACAAATATGAATTCCAAAATTGCAAAAGCAAGTGAAAAGATATCATTAGGAAAAACATTTCCTATCAATCTTCCCAACTTACCTCACAACAACTACTACCCAAAGAGAATCAAACATTCATTCATCAAGATAATACAGCAGTAGTACTCTTCTTTGTTTTCCTGGTTGCATAAATCTTAGCATATAAGTTCTTGGTTCTGATCGTTAGCAAAATATCTAATCCGAATCCAACGATGCAAGCTATAGACATCACTATGAATACTAGCCTGTAGCAGTGAGCGCCTACACAAGTGTTGCCACCACCAGCTGTTTTTGTAGCCTCAGCATCATATAACAGACCCGCGAGCAAACCAGAGAAGAGAAATGAGCCGAGTGGAAGGTTGAGTATTAGGACATTATAAATGAGACCGTAATATTTGAGACCGAAGAGTTCAGAAGCAGTTGGAACAGTGACAGCAAGACGAACTCCATAGCAAATTCCAACGACGATAGAGCCAATGTAGAGTGATCCTGGCACAGCCATTGCCATTAAAATGTATCCTACAGCCATTACAATCTGTGAAGCTGCATTCCATATTGGCCTTGGCATTGCAGCTTTCCTGTAAACAAAGAAATTAAGATGTTATAAAGGAACTGAAACCCCATAAAATGGTACAAAACAAAATTATGTACATTCTTGTAACTTTCAAGGGGGAAAATGATTTGAAAATTGTAAGCATTTGTTTAGATATGCCAAGATGGAGAAAAGTGTACCCTTTTCCAACTTTAGGAAGTTTTTTTTCTTCTTAGAATCCATTTATTGGTCAGAAATCGTAGGAAGGAAATAAAAGACGGACATGGTCCACACCTTTCCGCTAGATTTTAATGCATTTTCTAATCTTTCTCAGATATTGTTGAGAACATTAAGATACGAATTCTTTTAGAAGTTGATCTTTCATAAAGCAAGGAGTACCTCACAAAGAAAATGACTTTTCGAATTTTTATGCAAAGACATCTTCAATGCACATAAAATATCTGCCAATCTATGTCCCACCTTCTTTAATTATTAAAGCTGCTCCCTCCGATACAAAAATAAGTGATTTTTTAGTTGTTTTTATTAAGATTAAGAAATTCATCTTTTAACATTAATTAACAATGAAATTGACCATATTAATATTTATTATCTCTTCACATACACTCATAACACATACTCCAACACTATTTACTCCAAGGGCAATGTAGGAAAAAATTAATTAATTCATTATCTAAATCTAAAAAAATCAGTTATTTTGAACCACAAAAAAAGACCAAAAAATCATTTATTTTGGACAGGAAGGAATACTAGTCTAACACAAAGAGGAGCCCTCATTCTATGCATCCATTACTATGGTTCCTTATTTAACCAATCTTACTGTAAACAAGAATTTTCACAAATCTGGTTACTTCGATAAACCTTCAAAAGTTCTCTGTTTGAATCAGTTTGTACGCGTCTCGCCCAATTACAACAGATTTACCCTGACTAATTTCACGAATTAGTTGTTATCTTAATCAGCACATGTAACGGATGTTCATAATTTCTGAAACTACGAAATTATTACTGCTTTGATAACCATACCTACCACAAGCAGCACGGTCCACTAGGTTTAACTTAGAAGAAGAGAACAAAATTAAAAGGGAATGGTAGTAGGTGGGCTCAATTAAAGTGCCCTACTTTTTTTCTCCCTTTTCCTTCCACTCAAATATCTTCCAACCAAACTCAGCTTCTAAGTTTAACATAAATTACTTTAGAAAATGAAAAAAGATAAGTTATCTTGAACTTTATGACATACCTATAAATTCATACAAACGTTACACTGTCCATTATTACCCAAAGGTAAATAAGAATGCATGATTTTAAAGCAAATATACGTATAGAGTCATATCTCTCTATAATAATATCGCTATATAACAGACATTTACTATAAAAGTCAAGCTTTTGTGTCTCACATAACTGACATTAGTTGTGTGAGTCTTCTTTATTGTCTCACAATTTTGTGAACCCAAAAGTGTAAGATATGGATCCACAAATTTTTGAGATAAAAAGAGGCCCCACACAACTCGTGTCAGTTAGGCACACCATAAAACTTTTCATTTCCATACTATATTATAATATATGTTCTCTATAACAACACTTCGCTATAACATCCAAAAAAATTTGGAACAAATGAGCAGTGACGGAGGCAGGATTTTCGCTAAGGGAGTTCAAAAAGAATAAAGTTAAAAAAATTATAGCTAGTGGGAATTAAACCTAGGACCTTACAAAGATTTTGAACCCCATTGACCACTAAGCTATACTTTTGGGTTGTGTAGATTCAAAACTTAATATATAAAGGTAAAAAAAAAGATTTTGTTTTATATATACGGTATAATTTTTCGACGAAGAATGAACCCCTTCCGCCTCCTAAATCTGCTCGTGCAAATGAAGTTGTTATAGAAATATTTGATTATATGCACAAATATTGCCAGACTTAAATCTGGAGCAGGAAACTTAAAGCAACATGTACTACTAAAAGTAAATACTACTAACTACTACTAACTACTGCTCCCTCCGTTTTATCTAGTTTGATTCGGCACGGAGTTTAACAGAAAAGAAAATTTTTGAAAGTTAGTGGTTTTAAAAGCTTAAGAGGTAAAAAGTTTGTGGGGTCATGCCATTTGCGTGGCCTTAAAAGCTTCTCATTATGATTAAAATAAAGAGTTTAAAGTTAAATTATTTTCAAATTAAAAAATATACTTATCATTTAATACGAAACAAAAGGAGTATTAAGTAACCAGTATAATTATGGAAAGAGTAAACTTACTTGATAAAGTATTCGGAAACAGAGCCGGAAAGAATGCGACCGAAAAATCCCCAAATGCTAGTGAGGGAGACGAAAATGGAAACATCAGTATATCCCAAAGCCAATCCCATTTGCCCCAAATTATTCATCACAGCCAAACCAGTTCCAACTCCACAAAGAAACGAAACAAACAAAATCCAGAAATCCAGTGTCCTTATCGCCTCAAATATCGTATGATCTTCTCCAATAACAGGTACCCTTTTCTCCATTTCCGCCGCATTTTCCTCCTTCACTACAACAACCTCCTTTTTCACCAGTAATGGCTCTGCAATTTCATTTTCATTGACTTCAACATCAAAATTTTCTGAATTGGACCGGATAAAGTTTTTCACCATTAAATGAACCGGAATGAACAAAGGGGAAGCTAAAAGGATTAGGAGTATAGCTGCAAATATTTGTGAAAAAACTTTTCCATGAGTCCCTGAAACGTCAAAAACTAACAAATAAACCGCTATGATAACGGCAATGACGTTAATGACACCAAAATATTTAACTTCTTCCTTCTCTTCAGCGGGAGTTGAGGAAGGCGGAATTTCACGGAGAAATACAATCGCCGTTAGACAAACAGCGAAAGGGACTACAGCAAGCAAGAGAAGAAAAGTTGAAGGGTCACTAGCGAAAAGCGCCGAACAAATATCGGTGAAAATAGCTGTGCTTAAACCCACGTAACCTTTCAAAATTCCCGTTACAGGTCCTCTGTTTTTTCGAAAATTACGAATACACGTCACTAATATGGCGGTGTTCATCCATGTAGTACTGTTACCTCCCATGCATAAAAATATACACATGACCCAGTACGGAAGTGGCTTAATTGTGCCGCTAACGACAAGCCATTGAACGCCGTAACCGATGAAGCCTTCGATTGAACCAATAAGTAGAATAACGGGAGTAGAAAGTCGGTCGGAGGCAAGTCCGGCGAGAATTCCGAAAGCTTTTCCGACATCTTTAGCGACGGAGAGGTTGTTTAATTGGAGCTGAGTAAGGGCCATAAGAGACTTTAAAGCGTCGGAATAGTTGGAGAATGTGTAGTTATTGCCGGAAATAGCTTGTACCCAAACGGCGGCGACGAATCCGAGCCATTTTCCGACCGGCGAATTATAAGAATATTGGAAAGTCATTAAAATACAAAGAACTGAATGAATGAAAGCTGAAAAAAGTGAAAAAGATTTAGGGAGACAAAGACTTTGGTTCGTATTCTCTGATTCTGAGGGGGCATAAGATATGATTTATTATATAGAGAAAAGAAAAACTTTACTATTTATCACGATCAAGTGGCTAATTTTTAATTACTAAAATATGTAATTGTCACGTTGATTGGAGTTGTTTCTACGAAGACACGTACAAGTTGCCTCATCCCCCTTTTTGCAATTAGAAAATGATTTTTAAGTCATTTTTCCGTTTTCTATTTGAGTTTTTTTTTTTTTTTTTTTTTAAAAAGGTTTTTTTATGCTTTTGTTTTAATAGATCATAAATTCATAATAAATCCAGATGGTGACAATATCAAGAGATAAAATATGTGTGTACAAAATTAAGCGTTGCTCTACTACAATGAATGCAGTTCGAACAACCGAAATTGCCTAATACTATGAGTTTTAATTAAGAATAATTAACACAATTAGCCGCTTATCCAATCACTTAAATTAAAAATAGCCGGTAAAAATATGTGTATATTTATAGACAATCAATATATAATCTATGTATATGATTAGAAAAAGTAAAAAATATATACGATCGGCTATTTGTGTAACAAATTTGTATGAGTATTAATTAATATATATTGATAGTTTATTATAATTAAATTACTTATAAAATAATTATATGTAAGTTTTGATGATAAGCATTAATAATAATATTACTTGCTATAATATATATTAAATTACAATGATTGTGTAAAAAAGATTTAGGCTTTCACCGTATTTAACTTAAATCCATATACGAAAGTTTTGGCTCTGTTATAATAGAAAAATTACCAGCTATGTCCATTTATAAGTAGCTCATTACAAAAATTGACCAATTGGTAAAATATTATTAATATTAGCCAATTAGCTATTTGTAGCAAAAAAATATTAAATTTTTGCTTTGATTTAAGTGGGTGTTATTAGAATAGATTGTGTGCAACTAAAGGAGCTTGAATCTCAGTTTTGGGATGATTTGGAGAAGTTTTGAGGTGGTTTGAATTGAAAATTCGAAGTAAAAGTTGGACATAAAAAAAATGATATGTGTACCACACTGTGTATCATTTGTGTATCACATATGTATCATGTTTGTATCAATTATGTATCACATGTATATCCATGTATACCTGTGTGTGAGATACATGTGTGATACATGTTTGATACATGTGTCGCAGAAGACCTTTTTGAACTCGATTTAATTGTGAATTTTGATATAAAACCAGTCCAAATCACCTCAAATCTTCCTCAAATTTTGTATATTGACTTATCTATATATTTTTAATGAATTTCAGCTATACCCATTGAAAAGGTTCCTTTTTTGTTTAGATTTTTGAAATATTGTATAGATTTCTGTATTTCATCACTTTATTTGCTATCCTGTCCATGAAATTTTCTTTCCGTCTTGTATTTAATGATGCTAATCACGCTTAAAATATGGAATGTGATTTTTGCATGTGATTCTTTGATAGAAAGAACTCTATTATTTGATTTTTTAATTTTTGTTGGCTAGTATTGGTAAGTCTATGACTAATGGCAAGATGTTGGTAAGTTTAGATTTATTTGGGACATTTGTGTAAGTTTCCCAAAATGCTCGCCAAAATATCGAATTCGAGGTCGACTTAACTCAGAGCCCGTTCGTATAGATCTAAAAAAAAATTGTTTTTCAGCAAAATAGGTTTGAAGCTAAAAAATAATAAATTGGAGTTATTGCTTTTAACTTGCTTTAAGCTATTTTTGTACGCAGCAAAATCAGAAAACTTGATTTCTTGCTGTCAAGATATTTTGGAAGCATGCCTAGGTACCCCGAGGGCGGGAGGCTGCGATCGAGTTCTCGACCTCGAGGCTTGTCGAAGTTCGACTCGGAGGAAATGAAGAACGAAGCCGGGACAGAGGGGGAAGCCCCGTAGGCACATGGCTACGTCTGACAGGCCCGTCCTATCCAAAGCCTATGCTGAGGCATCCCGTCAAGCCATCCCTTCACCGTACTTTATAATTAATATCCACATACTTGTAGCTAAGTTTTGCCTCCTATATAAAGGAGACTCGCCCTACCTTGTAAGGGACTGATGTTGCTCAATTTCTCCACAAGTGCAATAATCTCTCTCTCTCTCTCTCTTTTCTTCTAAATTGTTCATTCTTACTGGCCCGAGGCCGCCTTAGCGTTTTATCGTTTTCTTATTTGTTCTTCACTACTTTGCTCAATATTGGTAATATAGAGCTTTTCTTAATCATATCTCCGCCTGTTATCCCATTCCCGATTGCCCTTAGTGGCTCGAGTCTGGCTCATCTCGACCCCGAGATCCCCGTCGACTGACTTTGCATTCGGGCAACAGACCCCTTTAGTCTGGTCACTGTCTCATTTTATCTCACTTTTTCATCATTATACTTCACGTTCTTAGCACTAACTGCTTTAAAAACTAGCTCAGGAATAGATCACATATTTTTAGAATCCCATGTACAAATTTAATTATTGTTACCATTTTAACCGTAAACAGTTTAGCGCCCACCGGGGGGCTAAAAATAATAGTGATTATTTTCTCGCTAATTTTGTCATACGAACGTACGTTATCTTTCACACTTTTTCTTATCCAAGATCTTTTGATTTCAGGTTAATGTCCAGTTCGGTAAGAAAAATCAAGAACGACTACCCCAAAATCACAGAGAAAATAGTATAGCTGCTCCAACGGTTGGCGCGATATCGCAGTATCCCCATAACGTATATGGATCGAATCAAGCGGACGCGGGCTTGCAAGGTGCGCAACAGGTCAACGAAGCCTCGTGCACCAATGACAGCATACAACGTGTTGACCAACAAGAAGCCCAAAAAACCCCGGCCAGGGTAGAACATGAAGTTACTCTTCATGTTATTTTTGAAATGTTGTAGGCACGACAATTGGCTATCACTGGCTGCAAAGTCGCCCGGAGACTCCCAACGCAGAAGCGCTAGAAATATCTCCTTACGTCGAGCTAGCACCCGAGAGATCAAGTAATGACGAATCGGCAATCGTCCCCGCCGCAGTGAGGATGTTTAGGAACCTCTTCGAAAGGATCGAATCAGGATCGTGGAAGCTCTTACAACAACCGTCTCTTGAGGATACGGTCCCGGAAATCGCTTCACAGAAATCAAGAACGCCGAAACTCCCTAGGTGTGACAGGACCTCAGATCCCTACAGGCACACCGCCACTTACGAATGCTCATTCAGAGACAGCGACCTCCAAGATGTTGAGTTCGAGCCCATCCCATTGAAGAAATTCAAAGAGACTCTCTCGAAAGAAACCATGACGCAGCGCCACTGCCTGGCACCTGACCTCACGGGCCCGCTAACCATACCAGCATGGTCTTTTGCGGAAGCATGCGTCGGTGCCATCAAAGCAGTACCGAGAGGGCCCAATACACCTGAGGCCGAACGAAGATGAAATTAAATGCCTCGGGAAGCCGTATCCCATTCCCTGACAGGACAAATGAGATCGCTTCCGATTTCGGATGATCCGGCAACACATGCCTTCATCCAAAGCCTAAACGAAGCATACCTAACGACTTCAGGACATTTCCAGCGAAGCCTGATCAGATACCTAGCCAAGGCCTGGTTGGATTCCCACACTGGAACCAGCCCCGAATCGGGGCCGTGGACAGCCGTCCGGGAACCTCCTCGGGTTCGGTATATCCAAGCAAACTCCCAATAAAGAAGCTGACACCAAATGGATGGAGGTATCATCCGTGCGCTGCGAATAGAAGGAACGACTCGAGATGTAACCCATCTCACAACAATAGGGAAATAGCCCGAGGATAACACCCCCCGAGAAACCTCTAATGGAACCAGATTCAACAAGGTATAGCAGGCAGGAAATCCCCCCCAGCCAAGTACAATTCAGCATTACTGTACCAAACATCGTGATCACCATAAGCAAAACCAGGAACGCCAGGCGGCTCGGACCTATTCGACCAAAACCCCTTCAAGAGAACCATAGCCCGGCGCGGGAACCGTGGGGCATGCGGGGTCACTGGCTCAAAAGAACGACAACTATGCTATCCAGTAGGGGTCGGCACCAAGTATCATCAAGCGATCAAACTAGAACCCAGCTCCAAGGGAGGAAGGAGATCGGAAAAAATGAAGCTGACAAGCCACGACGTATTTCCACGATAGTAAAGGGGCGGTGGCACCCTCCAAAGATCCGTAAAATGTAGAGTGAAGGTGCTCATCGCCGAGAAAAGATGGGTCTAGGGAATATTCCCAGAGGACACCCTTGCATCAAAAGAAAGGGACGCTGAGATTTCACCTCGGCCTCGCATTAACGCATTGGTAACCCCCTCCTTCATTTAACTTATTTCAAATAAAGCATATGCTCATGAGTACATGTGGTTCGACCAGCTACCGACGGTGTCAGGCCAAAGCCAATAGGGCAGTTCGGACTAACGAACCAAATCACTCCCACACCTCGAATCTTTGATGGATTCCAAATGCCGATCGCCACAACAATCAGGGAGGCCGCTCCCTCTATACAGACCACCTGAGCTCGGGCTGGAACGCCAAGCCCGCAAAGTGTGGAAATTTTATTCAGATGACAGCGAGCGCACCACCTAGAGGCGACTTCGGCCCCACTCCGCCAAAGGGATGAAACCCCACGACAAGGGTGGGACTAAAGTACTCGACAAGGAGCTACATGCGACGAGAGGAAATCCCCCACCATATGACCCATCGCGGGCATCGATGCCTCCGCCCTCAAAGGGATTGAAGGGTAAGCAGAACCACATATTCGGCCAAGCCTGGTCGAACATAGCAGAAGGCTACGTTAGGGCTCGCACCTCAAAACATTGCCTACGTGTCCCGTAGCAAGGAAGAACTACTCTGCTCTTTTATCATTTCTTTTCTTTTTACTAACATGTATGCAAGCAATCAACCGAGACATTCAGAAGTTCTGAAACTACATTCGTATATACGAGGCCTCTACGGGACCCGCCGAACTCTCTTTCCTCAACCGGGTTTCCAACCTAAAGAAGGTCCCGCCAACAAGATTATTAGAGGAGCATCATACCCCCAAGAGAGGGATCTGACGAGATCACAGTCCTTTCTTCTACAGTCAGACAACATGCGATGACCTCCTCTTAAGGACACCATCCCCTCGGAAGGGCCAATAAATGGCAGGCTAATTTCCAAAAACAGGATCATGTAAACAAATCAGATAACTCGAGGAGCCGCACCCATGTGGGCCGAGCTCACAATAATGGGACGATATATATTTACAGTACATATATTTATGCCAAGCAATAAAGAATATCTTTTTGGCATTTCATGCTTTGAAAAAGGCTATTTCGGCATATTCATGGCAAAGGCCTCTCCGCCAAATATGTCCCGAGATACTCGGAGAGTTAAATGATTCTTCACTTGCGCGACCCTAGGGTCGAAACTTCGGGCTCATCAAGCCCCTATAAGGAAACTCCGAGCTCACGAGAAGCGGTCTTCAGGCTTAAGCAAACTTGATGACTCGGAGACTGCCGTTAATCGCCATACGACTGGAAAACCTGAAACTGTAAGACCCCTAACGGGAAGCCTCGACGTAACCCGATCTATTCTACTAGTTGTAAGAAGTCAATAGGCATGACAAACTAAAAGACCTAAATAGGCATGACAAACTGTAAGACCTCAACATGCATGAAAATCCCGCAGTTTAGGCTATACGTCGCATTTGTAAGAATCCTTAAACGACATACCCTCCGTGTAGACGCCTAAACTGTTACTTGGGATAAAAAATGGGTACGGCCAAATGCATATGACTACGGTCAAAATGGCTGATACATCCAAAATAATGTGGCTCGGGGACGCCCGACTGTCACTAAAAATACTCTAAATATACTTCAAAAAGAACCGGCTAAAACATGCTTCCCTCAACAGGCAAAAAATAAGTTCCGACCACGTCTACTCCAAATCGCAAGAGCATCGATCTACTCGACTTACAAGCTATGAACCTTACGAGGTTCTCAAAACATCACCGACAACGACTTAAAATCGAGCTTCCTTTGGAACCGGCGATGGGTCAGGCAAAAATACTATAAAAAGACCTTAACGAGCAAAAACAAAGCTTACAAAAAGCCCACGGGCAAAAATAGCGTAAGAGCCATTGTCTCCAGCTAAGTAAGCCTACGAGCCTTATATTGAAAGATCTCTACGACCAAACAGCATAAGAGCCATTGTCGCCAGATAAAAAATTGACAATTTGAGGATCAAAATGAGCTCCAATTGTAACCCGATTCGTAGACCAGATCCAAAATAGTTAACTATGCTAGCCTCCGGGCCACATACTAAAAGGTCTCAACGACCAAACAACATAAGCATCACCATCACTGGCCGAAAACTCAATGAAATTTGAGGGTCGATTACAGCTCAAATCGCAACGCGACTGGGAGACTGGACCTGAAAATTGCAATATGCCTAAGGGAAAGGCATAAATACCACTATCTCCGGTCAGAGAATCATGGAAATTTAAGTGTCGATTACAGCTCGAATCGCAACGCGACTCGGAGACTGGACTCGAGAAATTGCAATATGCCTAAGGGCACGGCTCAAATGATACCATTGTCAGCCGATTAAATCTCCAGGCCAAGCGCCCGCGAAGTCATTCCAACACAGAGCATAAAGGACCATCGTCCTCCACCCATGCAGGAAGGAAAGAGCTTGAGGGTCAATTAATGCTCGAGTTGCAACACGACTCGGAGATTGGACCCGAAAATTGTAATGTGCCTAAGGGCACGACATAAATACCACTATCGCCGACTGGAATCTTGAGGAAGCTCAAGGGTCGATTACAGCTCGAATCGCAACGCGACTCAGAGACTGGACCAAAAATAAGTTTGGAACAGCAAATGCCCAAAGGCAAAAGATGAAAATGACTACAACCTACCTGCACGGGCATGGAAAATTCAAGGACAAAAAGGCCCCAGTCGGAGACTAAGCCTAAACATCCAGGCCTAGCACGGAGGCCCTAGCACCTGCTCGCACTAGGGATCACACGTAAGAGCCCTCGGGCCTATCCAATCGATTCCAGAACTATGAGGACCTCGCCAAACAACTAAAACCAATTTGCCCGATCGAGAGCAACGATAGAAAAAAGGTATAGGAGAAATAAAGGTTCAAATTTCTTCTTATATATTACATGCGCGAAAAAATGCATTCTCCGCCTACAGGCATGCCCTACGTGTATCAGACACAAAACGACGAAATGGCAAAATCTACACTCTACGCTAAAAGGCCATAGCTTGTCAAATTCTCCCTCCATAACGTCAACAAGAAGAGACCGAGCGTCACGCTTGTCCGCCCTTGCTCGATCCAATTCCTCCGAGAGAACAAAGCCCCTTTCACTAACCTCCTCGAGTACCTTTCTCCGGTATCTAAAGCGAACATATTCCTCGATCCTCTTCTCTCGGTCGAGGGCTCACTTCAGCTCCACTGAGCATCCGCGTCGTCCTTCATACGAATCACCATCTCCTTATCAGCATTGGTTCGACTTAGCATCGCCTTAGCCCGGGCATCAATTACCTCAGTCCTGGTCTTCGAAAGTTCAGCCTCGAATTTCTTGATTATATCTACTTGGACTTTGGTATTATCTCGAGCCAAACAGAGTTGAACTTCGAGAGCGAAGACCTTGGCCAAGGTGTCCGCCTCCTTTGAAGCATAAGCTTGCACTTAAGCCCTTAGCTTACCACAAGCGGTTCTGGCACGGTCGATATCGCCCTTAAGGTACTCCATTGCCTCCGCCTTTTTCTGCAGCTGTCATAACAAAGAGGGGCGTTAACCTAAAGATGCTGAAGGGGGAAAACATGAGCTACATAAAGTTACATGCTCTATCAAATAGCTCTCGTAATTCGAGTTCCGGTACGCCTCACATCGCCAATGTGACAAATTGCCTTCCTTCTCCCCACTAAGCAGCCTAAAAGATTCTCCCTCGCCCTGAATTTTCTGAAGCCTGTCCCCTTGACAGAGCAGCGCAGACCTAAGCCTATCACATGCCTGTATATAGGGGTGTACATAGGCCGGGTTGGTTCAGATTTTTTAATTACCAAACCAAACCAATAATGTCGGATTTTTAAATCTATAAACCAAACCAAACCAATGAAATCGGGTTTTTCAATCTCGGGTTTTTCGAGTTTTTTCGGGTTTTCGATTTTTTTTTTCCGATAAGTCTTCATAGCACAAATATATAACTTGTGCTCCACATACTTCTCTAATCCTATAAGGATACAACTATATAATGTATTTTCAAGAAAATAATACAATAATATAAGATGCGTCATAACATTGTACTAAAATATTCAATAACAAAAATACTAAAATCCATAAAGAAAATATTACTAAGTAATAAG
>MU758435.1:13973-32837 GCA_026770625.1 Nicotiana glauca
CCCCCAGATTTGCGAGAGGTGATAATAGGTCTTCTTACTGCAAGAACTTGATCACCAACTTGGAAGGACCTCAAGCGAACCTTTTTGTTGAAAGCACGAGAAAGACGAGCTTGATAACATTCAAGACTTTGCTGAGCTTCTAGCCTTTTTTCATCAAGGGACTCTAGTTTTTCAAGGTGCAGACGAGCGTTTTCTTCTTCACTAGACCTTCTTGGACAACGAGTCGCAACGACGTATTTGACGCTCAAGAGGAAGAACTTCTTTGACTCCTTAAACAAGAGAAAAGGGAGTTTCTTGTGTCGGCGTGCGATGAGTCGTACAATGTGCCCATAAAGCTTATTCCATTCTGTCATGCCAATCTCTTTTAGACTTGGAGACGACCTTCTTTAAAAAATTGCAAACTGTCTTGTTAAATTCTTCGGCTAGTCCATTTGCAGCAGCATAATACATTGACGAATTACGTTGCTTGAAGCCAAAAAGTTCACAAATCTTGGTCATCAGTTTGTTATCAAACGGTTTGCCACTATCTATTATTATATAACTAGGAATGCCGAAACGATATATGATGTTCACTCGAATGAATTTCGCAACATTCTCTTTCTTCACTTCCTTGAGAGCGACGCCCTCGGCCCATTTTGAGAATCCTTGTTTTATATATGTCTTTTTTCATATATTTTTTATTCACTAATTTTGAATAAACAGTATGAAATTCCAAATCCAGTTAATTATTGGATTCGTGCCATGTAAAAGTAATAACCTTCTTTGGATTTTTTATTTACTCAACTCTTCTATTTTCGATTCAGAACTCTTTGTAAGAAATCTCTCCATTTTCATCTGTTAGCATTCCCCTCCTTCCCCTTTTTTCACTTCCTCTCTAAGACTCTATAAACTCCCCACTAAGGCTGTATTCTGGGCCGGGCTCGAGCCTAAATGGGCCAAATGAGCCAGGCCTAACGGTCCCGGTGGGTGGAGCCGGCCCACTGTGGGCCTAAGACCACATGGTCTCGGGCTAAATGGGTCGGGCCTAAACAGGCCTAAGTGTTCCGGGCTATTTATCTTTTTTGAATATTTTTATCTTAGGCATTTTCTTGTAAATTATATATATATATATATATATATCTATATATATATATATATATATATATATATATATATATATATATATATATATATTTCCTTATATAATTTCTTATAAATATATTATAGAATTGTGACTTAAGTCTTCTAATTCAAATTTAAACACAAAAAAAATTGCAAAAAAATATTTCAGGGAATGCCTTATAATTTTTATTACTACGACATTAACAAAAATGGCAATATATTTCTTAGTCTTCCTTCCTCCAATGGAATGAGCATAACAAGGTACTAATACCACCATTAAAAAGAAAAAAACTAATGAAGATGTGCCAAAATGCAAGTTACATATTAGTCTAGATATTATCTCTAACAAATTTCATAAATCCTTCAAGGTTCGGAAGAATTTTCGTTTGTGGTGGCGGAAAAGAAGCTTGTTCATTACCGCTTCCGGGCGAAGCAGCATCCTCCGCAAGTTCCGCTAGCATTTCTTCATAAGCTTCGTCTATCTCCGGTTGTGATTCAGCAAGTCCAAAATTTCTTCTTTCCGAACAGATCCAATCTCTGAAGAGTACTGATTTTTTCAAGCTCTCCCTCATAGACGTTCTATGATCACCGATTTGAAGTCTCGCTTGACTGAAAGCGCTCTCCGATGCCACTGTTGAAGCTTGAACACATAAAATATCTCGAGCCATCCTTGAAAGAACCAAAAAGTATTTTTCTTTGTCCTTCCACCATTCCCAAACATCAAAGGTACCGTTTGGATTCTCTTTTTCAAGTCCTTGCGACAAATAAACTTTAAGTTCATTTAGTTGTGAAGTATCACCAATATTATCACCTTGAGAACCCCTGAACTCTGTCCAGGAACTAAGTGTTTTTAGGCCCGCAGGTCTTTTAGATGATTGCGAACTAGACGAAGTAGGAGTTGGAACATTTGGTCTAGCATGATCTAAGGCAAGTTGATAAGCATTATAAATTGTTTGAGCATTTATTTTAATTGAGGCTTTTGCATCTGAAAGTGTAGCAAATTCCTCATCTGAAAGATCTAAAGCCTTATAAATACTTGTATACCAAAAGTGAGGACCTCCTAATTTCATGGTAGGATTTAACATGGCAGCAACACCATAAATAGGGGGTAGGAAAAAAATATTTTTTAAACTTATCTTTCATAGAGTTAATAGCAAGTTGATAAATTACCCCACCCTCTTAAAATTGAAAAAACAAATCACAGAGTGCTGCAATATAAACTAAACTATTTCAAATAGTAGGATAATAATGTCCAGACAATCAATCTGTACCTTCATGAAATTATTCTAAAAAATCTTCAAGAATTTTAACATTAGTCCAATCCTGATATGTAAGGTTTTCATCATCATTGTCACCACCAACACAAGCATTAAACGTTACGTTTATTGGTATTCTATATTCATATACAACAACTAAAAACTTTCGTGCATGTAATTTCATCTAGTTTGACAAGGTTTAGGAACCTTTCTCTCTCTAAGGCCAAATTCATCACATTTTTAAAAATATTCTCTAAGTCTACTTCTGCGGTTTGAATAAAAGAGCCAATTAAGAGCCATTTTAACCTTTTCAATTTTCACATTTAAAATTTCCATACCATCACCGACGATTAAATGGTAGATATGACAAATACATCTAATATGGAACATATTACTAAATTAGGATTTAGTGTAGTTGTAAGCAAGCCTATAGCATTAGTGTAACTAGAAGCATTATCCATAAAAACTGATATTATTTTATCTCTAATGTAAAAATATCTACAAATATTTGCAACTGTGTTAGCAATAAATTTACCTGTGTGACATGAATTAATTATTCTATAAGCAATAGTGCGCATTTGTATTTTCCATTCCTCATCAATCCAATGAGTGGTTACAGTAAGATAATCACAGTCATTACCACTTCTACCAATATCAGTAGTAATAGCAATGCGACAATTTATATGAGTAAATAAATAGCGCAAATATTATTCATATTCATGTTTATATTTATAAATACCGCTCTTTACGGTTGCGCGAGGTCATCCTTTATAAGTAGGATTATAAACTCTTCTAATATAATGCACAAAGCGAGGGTTAGAAGGAAAACTATAGGGTAAGCACATAACAGTAACCATTTTTGCCAATTCTTCACGATCTTTAATTGGATCGTAATATAAAATGTCACCGGTAACAGTATTAATTCCCGATTGAATTAGATTTGACCTGGTACTAGGGTTAACCTTAGTACCTACACTTCTCCCCTCTTGCGCAACTTTCATTTGAAGATATCTAGCTTTATCTCTAGGGTATTTCTTTATGTGTCTATTCAAACTACCCGTACTGCTATGGTCTCCAGTATATTTATGAGCCATCAAAGACCCACAAGTTTTACATTTAGCCTTATTTTGTTCTCTTAGTTGAGTAAAAAAGTGTCAAACAAGAGATGTTTCGAGCCGTTTAGAAGGTTGTCTATTAAAAGTAGGGGTTACTACAGGAGGGTCAGGCGGGGCATCATTTGGATTATTATCAGTTGGGTTAACAACAGGACTAGTAGGTGTATCATCTAAANCATTTTGTCTGATTTTTTTAAATTTTATGAAAGGTAAATAAACTGAAAGTAACAAGATAAAATATCAATTACCTAAATAAGAGAAAATATTTTTTATAATTTTTATTTTTATGATAAAATAAAGTAAAAGAGTCAAAATTAGTTGAAATAGCGATATTAGGCCTAAACTAAATATTTACATGCTAAAATATAAAAAAATCTTGGGGAAGGTCAAAAATTACATGTCTACTGACACGACTGCAGTGAACTTCCATATTCGCATGCATATAGAAGTCTTTGCGGCATAAGACCTTCTAGATTAGTCAAAGTTCCACATCATGTATTGCTTGACCCTTCGGAACCTAAATTAGAAATTTCATAGTTAGGCCACAAGATGGGGGAACAATTCACATTGAATTCAACTACGCAAAGATTTATGATAACATCATGTTTTGAAAATATGAAGCAAACTTGGAAAGGCATTCAAGACAAGATAGCGACAATCTTTCGCGTCAATTGCTTTTATGACTTAGATTTTTTGTATAGGATGAAGTATAAATATTTTCATCCTCTTAGTTTCTTAACAATGATGTATCATATCCTTATAGCATTGAAGCAATGAAATGTCCATTTTGGCTTGACACAAATTGCTTCCTTTCTTTCTACAATATGCGCCTATTTGAGTTATCAACGTGATGCTTCAGCTCAAATTTTGATGATCATGCCACATTGAAATACTTTTTTTTAAAGCTTATGCGACTGAACTTAGAATGAAACTCTAGGTTGCCTATGTACCTCCTTGAAGAGTATCAAGTCATAACGTACTTCAAAATAAGTGAGTTTTTTTATTAAAAAAAAATTGTATGTCCTAACTTTTGGCTAGGCCGCCTCCTTCGAGATTTTCAACCTAGTGGACTCTCTTTTTTTTTGGGTGTCGTTCGCAGTTTAGGCTCATGTGGGCCAGGAGCATAGCAACATGTTGTTTAGGATCGTGCGTTTAGGAGCGTTTATTCTTCAAGGATAATACCTCTTCAAAAATTTCTCATTAATAGGGCCAATTCTCATGCTATCTACATCAACTAACTTGTAAGCTCCACTTGAATAGGCTTCTTGCATAACATATGGACCATCCCATTTTGAAGTGAATTTTCCCCCAGATTTGCGAGAGGTGATAATAGGTCTTCTTACTGCAAGAACTTGATCACCAACTTGGAAGGACCTCAAGCGAACCTTTTTGTTGAAAGNATCAATATTTTCATTAGGATAAAGAGCATTCATATATTCATCATTTAATTGTTGACCTAGTGCAACATCATGACGAAATTGACTATCGGTAAATTGAAAATAAGGGTTATCACTATCAAGACTAATAGGTGGAGGAGGACGGGTAACAGGTCTGGGTCGGGGAGCCGGGGGAGGAGTATTAGCTTGGCAACTAGATTCACCAATTTTAGATTTTCCCTTACCACCAAATATTTTTTTTTCAAAGAAAAGGCCATATTAATTATAATTATACAAACTAAAACAAACAAAACTATAATATTAAAACTTAAGAGTTGGAACGAGTTTACCGAATTGACGAACAACTTCTTGAAAATTGTATATCGTTGAAAACTTGAATACTTCAATTCACCAACTTCACAATTTTTCACAAATTGCAATAATAAAGTAAGCAATTATAAAAGAAAATTAGAGAGAGATTGATGATTTTGTGAGTAAAAATGAAAGAAAAGGGGGGTATTTAAAGTTGAGAATAGGGAAAAGGTGTAATTATTAAAAGTTTAGGGTTAAAACAAAGTATGGGGGCCAAATGGCTATTTTTTTAAAAAGCCAAACAGCTAAATTGGCAGGCCAACGGCTAGATTTTAAACTTCTAACTGTTGGCCAATTTTAAAAAAAAACTAAAAAATAGCTGTTGGGCCCGTTAAGCCATTTGAACCGGCCCAGGCCTGCCAGCCAGTCCCGGGCTAAACGGTCCCGGGCTCGTGGTCTCAACCTAGAGGACCGGCCAACAGTGGGCTTTTAGGACCGTTTGGGATCGGACCATTTGCACCGGCCCATTTGGCCCGTGGGCTCGCGGTCCTGGGGCAATCCCCGGCTGGGCCCGACCCAAAATACAGCATTACTCCCCACTGGAGGGTTGGAAAAACCTAAAACCGAATCACAGAGAAAATGGGCAAAAATTAAAATGAATCGAAAACGAGTATGAAGTAACTACATAAATGTGTGAGATCATAGCCAGATGCAAACAAACATACAAAAAGAAGCAAGCATTCCAAAAGTTTAGTTTCAAACAAACACCTATGATTTTAACAAGGGATTTGATTTTTGCCTTTGCAGTTCCACTTCAAGTTTTCTCTAACATACAGGCTGCATCTTTTGCTTTATACATGTGTAAAAGCAACAACTACATGAATGTTATTTTAGATATGAACTCTCTACTGGTTGTCAATATTTTGGAAGAAAGATGCACCTTCCTTGGGAACTAAAATATGAAATTTTCACACGACTGCCAGCATAAGGTTAGACACTGCTTTAGGGAAGGATATGAACTTGCTGATGCTTTAACCAAGTATGGTGGATCATGCAGGACATTACCATTCCCATTGATGTACTATTATGATGTTCTGGGCCTACCAATGAAACTGGCGAAAGTAAAACAGATCAACATGGACAGCCTGCCAACTGTTCAGGTTCATCAAGTGTGCAATTCATATGTTTATCAATATGAAAGTGTAAGAAAGTTATATGTTGGACACTCAAGTGAAAATTCTTGGACATTTTGTAGTTTGTAACATTAGTTTTTGTCGAGAAAGCAGAAAACTGCATACCCCTTTGATCTTGCACGTACATAACTAGAATTCTTTTGGAAAGCTAGCCTACAACTGTAAAAGGCGAACCTGTTGGATATTAACATATACTATGTCATGGGCGGCTTTCCAGCAAGCCTCCCAATGCCTAGCGCCACATAGAGCCCCGTGGTCTTGGCCGTGCCAAGTGACAAGCGCATAGGTGCCTCTGTCGCCCCACCGCTATCCCTCGCCAGCGCCCAGCCATAGGCAGATTCCAATAGCGCCGCACGCGCAGATAACTCCGCACATGCCGACCCTGATGCCAAAGACACTGCTGCTGACAAAGGACCTATTTCTACTTTGTAGAAAACTAAGTCCTTTTCATTGTAAATATAGAGTAGTTTTATTTCATGCACTTACATTATGTTTCTCTAGCTTATTCAAGTCTAGTCGTGTAGCTTTGGTTTATTTTTTTTAAGTATTATTAGGGGGGATCAAGCATTCAAAACTTTCTAGCAAGCAACAATTCTCTGTACTGGTGTCTCTCCCCCTCGACACCGCCTTGCTTTTCTGTAATAGCTTTCATTAATGCAATCAAGCTTTCTTTCATTATCAATTCTCATTTCTGTTCTCAATTTCTCTTGACATTGGTTTTCCCGTGCGGCACTGACAATCTAGTCTAGTGCACGGAGGGGACCTCAGTTGGCGAACAGCAACTGCACTGACATCAGTTTCTTAGCCTTACGTTGCCCTTCCAAGGAATCTCAGGAAGGCTCCCCGTAACAGTTGGTATCAGAGCCTAGGCTCGACATCGGACGAGGGAACGTATTGACATTACCACCATTTCTGACCATGGTGAATCATGGGGACCGCATTGTGGCTCTCGAAGGAACGATTAAGATATTGCGGTCTATTGTAGATGGGGTGCTTGAACTAAGAACCAGCCTACTGCAAAGGTTGGATGACCTGGACCGCAGGGTGCTTCAGGCCGAAGTTGACGTTGAAAACATCAGTCGCGACTCCGAGGGAGACTAAAAGATAGCAGCCACAGAGGCAGCCAAAATTTTTAAGAAATTCGAGGGGCTCCAACAGGAGCGCACCGAGGATTTAGCCCACAGGGCACAAGAGGCAGAAAAGGTGACTGCCATGCAACAAACTATTGATAAATTGACAGACCAGCTCAATATTGTCAATGCTGCTTTATAGGGCCTACTCCGAGGAGGTGGAAACCAAATTGGAGGTGCTGTGAACTCCGCTTCCGCGACAAAGAAACTGAAAATTCCTGAGCCAAAGCCATACAGTGAAGCTAGGAATGCCAAGGAAGTGGAAAATTTCATCTTTGAGACGTCAAACAGTATTTCGACGCTGTTGGGGACCTAGAGGAAGCTAAGAAGGTAGAAACTACTGCCATGTATCTTCACGGTGATGCTAAACTCTGGTGGCGGGTGAAGTACGAAGCCATCAAGGTCGGTGAAGATGCTCTCAAGACATGGGCAGAACTGAAGGCAGCTATACGCCTGCAGTTCTTCCCCGATAATGTTGAATACAATGCAAGGAGAAAACTACGGGAGCTCCGCCAGACAAAATCAGTGCGGGACTACGTGCGAGAATTCTCCGCACTCATGCTAAGCATACGCGACATGGGGGACAAGGACAAATTCTTCACCTTCATGGAAGGGTTGAAACCTTATGCCCGCGTGGAGCTACAGAGACAAAGGGTAGATACCCTCCCCAAGGCGATCCAAGCAGCTGAATGCCTTGGGGACTATCAAATGGAAGCTCGAAAGGACAAGCCTCAGCCGCCTGCCCGAGCAGGGTTCAAAAGGGGCCAGCCTAGCAATGGTGGTCCTAGGAAAAGTGGGGGAGATCGGAACTCAAACAAATCTAAAGCTCCTTCCTCGGGCAGAAACAGAACTGCTTCAAACAACAATGAGCGGGGGAGAAAGCCTCCTTCAGGATGTCGTCATAGCGGCGGACCACATTGGAACAATGAATGCCCACATGCACAGATGAACGCCCATCAGGCTATTGATGATGGGACGGATGACAACTCAGACGATGCGGACCAGACTGAACCAGTAGGTGCCTTCAATGCAATTGTTGGTTCCATCTCTGAGGCATTAGCGGAGACCAGTGATGGTATCCGTAAGAAGAAGGACCCACGTCCAATCACGAAGAAAGGAAAAATGAAGGCGAATGAAGAGACTCCTCCTAAACAAGAGAGGACCTTAATGTTCGTCGAGATGAAGGTGAATGGCAAGCCCATTCGGGCTATGATAGATGTGGGTGCTACCCACAACTACTTAGCCTCAACTCAGGTGGAGCGCCTTGGACTAGTTGTAGGGAAAGGTAAAGGCAGTGTCAAGGCTATCAACTCACCTCCCCAGCCAGTGGGTGGAATAGCAAAAGAGGTACCGGTGAAGCTTGTTGATACCCAATTTTTTCCTACATATTTTTTACACTCAAAATATTCTTAAAATAGCATGTACATGCATATATAAGCATGCCCAAAAGTTTTGGTATTTTTTCTTTAATCTAAAAAGATTTTTAAATTAATTTATTATCTATTTATACACTACAAAATTCAATAATTATTCCCAAACTAGCATTTTTGGTGAATAATTTATTTCATTGTCATATTTATACTAAGATATAATTAAGGTAATTTTTTGCATATTTGTTATACACTTTTTTGGTATTTTCAAGATAAATTGCATATAATTGTAATTATAACCTATTTTACAATTAACAGTATTTTATAATCATAAAATCACTTTTAGTATTTTTAAATTAATATTTATATGTTACTAATTAGTCCAGTACCTTTAATTTATTTTCAAATTATTTTTTACTATTTTATAAAAATAATAAAAGATAAAAATTGGCTACTTAACAAACAGCCCCATTTGCATTTCAATTATAGCCCCAATTTAACCCCACCCCATCAGATTGTAATTAAACCCAAATGGCCCAATACCCCATCTGAACCAACCCAGTCCAATCCCTGATTGACTAGGTCCACTACCGTTTTAATCTGAGTCGTTGATCAAATGAGATCAACGGCCTAGATTTAATTGCCTTAATTAAACCCTCACCTACCCCCTTCCCCCCTCTCATTTTCGAGACTCCTCGTCTCTCTCTATCTCTCATTCTCTCTTTATCTATCTAGTAATCTCTAGAAGCCCTTTGGATTCTCCCCTCCGACGGGTCTGTTCACCTTCTCCGACCAGTTCTCTCACCGGAACCTATGGCTCCTCACTACCTCTTGGTAATCTACCCGCCTCTCAACCGCTCAGTGATATCCTAGGCTCCTCAGATGAACCTGGAGCGGTTCACTCACCCCCCTTCCCCCTATGGGTCTCTTGCCATTTTCCGGCCAATCCCCGATCGTTTGAGTAAGTTTGTAGTATCTCCGGCTAAATCTATGACGTTCATGAGGTTTGCCCTCTTTTCTGGGTTCCACAAAACCCTAGTTTTCTATATTCTAGGTTTTCTTTTAAGATTTGTTCTATATTTACGATTCTATGAAGTTTCATCGTGTTTTTCTCCGAAAAATTTTGTTTTTAACAATTTCAAGAACTAGGGTTTCTCGACCAAGTTCTAGAAACAGTTCTTTGATTTCTAAAATGCCTCTACTGTGTTTAATCGATTATTTTATGCTTTCTTGTTGCCTTGATTGTTATGATGAAGCCCCAATTTTAGGTTAACCCTTATTGTGTGTATCCTTTTTTTACCTAATTGTGTGCATTCATGTGTTCTCCGTGACTCCTGTTTAATTCGCTACTATGACCTTTTTCCTGTTGATTTTTATGAACATCTCTTCCTATTAACCATGTGACTGCTATTTAAATGCTCAATAATTCCGACTCTTACCCTACTGGCTGTTTATTTGATGATTTGTGTTGATCCTCTTGTGTAAAAATCTCGTGCTTATGATGCTTTCCATAAAAATATGATCTCGTGTATTCCTTATGCAATTCTGTACCAATTTTGAATTATTTCTATATTGATGTGATGCTTTCCTTAATTACTTTGGATTCCCTGGAATTACGATTTGATCTGGGATCCCTTTGGTTGATTCTCGAACTGATACCCTTTTTTTTACACGGTTATTTCAACTTTTCCTTAATTACCCACTATGTATTTGGCCTTGATTATGCACTATGTGATTCCTTGCCTTAATTAGCCTTGCTAAAGTGATTTCTTTCCTTATTCTACCTTGACTCACCGTTTGAACTAGACTCCTTAATTAAAGGAGTCCAGTTGTCTTAATTGATACTAATTGATTGCTATTTCCATGTTTGTGCACTCTTTGCCTATGTACTACTTGTTTTCAAAACAATATAAAGACTTGTCTTCCCTCTTCACACACACACTGAGATTCACACGAAAAGACACTGACATAAATTGTCTTTGAAATCACTAATCACACAAACACACCCAAGACTGAGTAGTCTCTACTGCTCTTATGCTTTTGCATACTACTGCTGCTCTCATCCTGCATTATCTTTTTCTCAAATGAGTTTAAACTTGTGTGCAAGCCCCTTTATTTGAGCCCTAATTGCTTATTTGTAAAATCACAATTGTAACATGGCCGGGAACCACACTAGTGGATCTTGAGGGGTGCCTAACACCTTCTCCTCGAGATAATTTCTAGCCCTTACCCGAACTCTGGTTTTCCAACTCAAAAACCCTTAGTGTCCTAATTCACTTAATCATTAGGTGGCGACTCTTCAAATCCAAAACCCAAATCCCAAACGGGAATAGAGTTGTCTTCCCGAATGTCGTAAACTCGATTTCGCCTTAGAAAAAGGGGGTGTCGACAGCATGGCGACTCCGCTGGGGATTTTTCTTTCAGGAATTCACCATTACATGTTATTTGTGACTTTATTGCTTCTTTATTGCTTTTATTTAATGTCTTTATCTCTCTTCTACTTCGAAACTAACTTGGTTCTTTGTTTTTTTTTCTTTAATGCTTTTACCGCTTTCCTTCAATACTGCTGTAATCATGACCAATTATTGTAATTATTATTTTATGAACGTGAAAATACGTGACAACTTTCTTCATTTTTGTAATTTCATCTTCAACATCATATTCCACTCGTGCCAAACAAATACCATAGCAACGCTTATAATGAGTTGTTAAGTTCTTCCGATATTATTACCTCCTAAATTTGGCAAAGGCATATTTGCGGTAAAACCAGTCGATCAGCAGTGCAGTCGATGGTTCCGTGCCTTTACCTCTTGAGTTGTCCGCTCAAGGGTACCGGTCTAATACCCCATAGAAACCTTACTTTATTTTAACTGTGCATGCATCACTGTCAAACCTAGCCGAGTCAGTTATGTTGTCTGCATAATGACTCATTAAGATAGCCTTGTCCAAAGTCCACTGGGTTTCCTTGGAACCCAAACGGACACTACCATATTATGTGCATTTATTTGGAGAACTAAATGCCATAATGCTAATTATTGGTTCAAATAGTCGAGTCCGGCGGGGGTAAGAGTCTAACCCTTTTGTTTTGCAGGAAATGAACGACAAAGTTCCCGACTTCGGTATGGTCAACATACCCTCACTCTTGCTGACCTGGTGGAGGAACCTCCCATCAAGTAACCAAATCAATGAATGAAAAGAGAGGGTCACCAGGGCTAGTGAGAAGCCGGAATATCTGGAATACAGTCTGCTGGAATTGAAAGGAAAAATGAGAAAGAGAGTCACCGACTGCCAGAATACCGGGGGAAATGAAGGAGAGAACCTGGCAAAAGCATTTCTACTGGAAAATCTACGCGAACTGGAGGATTTGATCAACAAGAACATTCAACATGGGGAAGGTCCTTCTGGACCAAATAGATAGGATTCTTTTCTTTTTGCTTTAAATGTAATAAGGCCAATGGCCATGAGTGACATTTTTTATTTCCTGCAATTTTAGTGTCGTTTTGGGATTCATCTTATTTTTATCAATAAAATGAGGCATTTAGCATTATAAGTTCTCCAAATCAACTTGTCTCTAGGCCTACCTCGGGCACAACGAGGCACCCAATTTAGGACACGGTTTATATTCTTACACTATGTGTTTAAATATTGCAACGTTTTCTCCTCATAATCCTTACTAACTTGTTACCTTTTTTGTTTTTGTTTTTGTTTTTGTTTTATTCCCTTCCCCAAAGGTTAGTTCGTTCACTCTGGCATGATCATCTTAAGCAGAAGGGCACATCTAAATAACTGGAAAGCTTCGGGGTAGCAAGGCTGAACAAAGCACTATGCACTATCTTTTACTTTTTCGCTAGTTGATTTCCTTTCCGTATTTTATTTAAATATTTGAAAAGAGCTCCGATGTTCAAAAAAATTATGGAATTTATCAAAGTATTTCAGTTTCTTATAAATCTCGCTCTTATTATTTTCTCTATCATTTACTTTATTTACACAGCATTACTATTACTCATCTTGATGAATCGACGAATGTGACATGCGACGAGATAACGCAACAAATGGATATAGACTCAGAAGAGGATGAAATTCCAGAAGAGGTCATTAAAGAGGTTGAGGACTTTGAGAATTGGCCTAAGTCTAACTTGGACGAGACCGGGGTTGTTAACTTGGGGGATACAGAGAATGTCAAGGAAACGCGTATCAGTGTTCACCTGTCACCGTCAGAAAAGGAAGAGTACATGGAATTCTTAAAGGAATATGAGGACATATTCGCCTGGTCATATGATGATATGACTGGTCTCATTACGTCTATTGTAGCTTACAAACTGCCAACAGATCTGACATGTCCGCCGGTAAAGTAGAAGCTCAGAAATTTCAAGCCAGAAATGAGCTTGAAAATGAAGGAAGAAGTTACCAAACAAGTCAAAGCCAAGGTCCTCAAAGTAGTGGAGTATCCAACATGGTTGGCCAACATTGTGCCAGTGCCAAAGAAGGACGGGAAGGTCAGAGTCTGTGTTGACTACCGGGATCTCAACTGGGCCAGTCCGAAAGACGACTTCCCCTTGCCAAACATACACATCCTGATTGACAACTGCGCCAAGCATGAGTTGCAGTCCTTCGTTGATTGTTTTGCCGGGTATCATCAGATATGGATGGACGAAGAAGATGCGGAGAAAACGGCTTTCATTACGCCGTGGGGGATATATTATTACAAGATGATGCCGTTTGGATTAAAAAATGTTGGGGCCACCTACATGAGGGCCATGGCTACTATTTTCCATGACATGATACACAAAGAGATCGAGGTGTATGTAGACGATGTCATCATCAAATCCAAGAGAGCCACCAACCACATGGAAAATCTGAGGAAATTCTTCAACAGACTGAGGAGGTACAATCTGAAATTGAATCCCGCCAAGTGCGCATTCGGAGTTCCTGCTGGAAATTTGCTTGGGTTCATCGTAAGTCGCCGAGGAATAGAGCTGGATCCATCAAAGGTTAAGTCCATTCAAGAATTGCCACCGCCAAAGAATAGGAAAGAGGTCATGAGTTTCTTGGGGAGACTCAGCTACATCAGCCGGTTCATAGCTCAATCCACTGTCATTTGTGAGCCCATCTTTAAGATGTTGAAGAAAGATGCTGCTACCAAATGGACCGATGATTGTCAGAAAGCCTTCAACAGAATCAAGGAATACCTATCAACACTGCCAGTTCTGGTTCCGCCCGGACGGAGCATTCAGTTGTGTTATGGGGAAACACGACGAATTAGGAAGAAAGGAGCAAGCCATCTACTATCTCAGCAAGAAGTTTACCCCGTATAAGGCTCGGTACTCCCTGCTAGAACGCACCTGTTGTGCTCTGACTTGGGTAGCTCAGAAGTTAAGGCATTATTTATGTGCCTATACCACTTATCTCATATCAAGGATGGATCCGCTGAAGTACATCTTTCAGAAGCCCATGCCCATGGGTAAGCTAGCCAAATGACAAATCCTACTAAGTGAATTTGATATTGTCTACGTGACCCAGAAAGTGATCAAAGGACAAGCACTGGCAGATCATCTTGCCGAAAATCCCGTGGACGGAGAACACGAACCTCTAAAGACGTATTTTCCTGACGAGGAGGTCTCTTTCATAGAAGAAGACATTGCAGAATCCTATGATGGCTGGAGAATGTTTTTCGATGGAGCAGCAAATTTTAAAGGAGTTGGCATAGGGCAATTCTAGTATCAGAAACAGGTCAGCATTATCCATTGTCCGCCAAGCTCAGATTCTCGTGCACCAACAACATGGCCGAGTACGAAGCCTGCATCTTAGGGCTCAATCTAGCCATTGATATGAACGATCAGGAGTTACTAGTGATCGGGGATTCAGACTTGCTCATACATCATGTTCGAGAAGAATGGGCAACCAAGAACTCCAAGATACTCCCGTATTTGCATCATGTACAAGAGTTGAGGAAGAAGTTCACAAAGACAGAATTCCGGTATATCCCCAGAGTCCAGAATGAGTTCGCCGATGCATTGGCCACTCTATCATCCATGATTCAGCATCCAGATAAGAACTTCATTGATCCTATCCCGGTAAAAATTCATGATCAACCAGCTGACAGTGCCCATGTCGAGGAAGAAGCAGACGGAAAACCATGGTTTCATGACATTAAGAAATATCTGTCAACAGGAGAATACCCAGAACTTGCAAACACTACTCAGAAGCGCACACTGCGGAAGTTTCACACCGGAGGAATCCTGCACAGAAGGACACCCGATTTGGGATTACTAAGGTGTGTCGAAGCAAAGGAAGCATCCAGATTGTTGGAGGAGGTTCATACAGGGACCTGTGGCCCGCACATGAATGGTTTCATCTTAGCCAAGAAAATACTCCGAGCTGGTTATTTCTGGATAACTATGGAGATGGACTGTATCCAGTATGTTCGAAAATGCCATCGCTTCCAGATTCATGCAGACATGATAAAGGTGCCTCCTAACAAGCTCAATGCAATAAGCTCAACATGGTTGTTCGCCGCTTGGGGAATGGATGTCATCGGACCTATCGAGCCTGCCACGTCAAACGGACATAGGTTCATTCTAGTGGCAATTGATTATTTCATCAAGTGGGTTAAAGCAGCATCGTATAAGGCGGTGACCAAGAAGGTTGTGGCAGACTTTGTCCGCGACCGTATCATTTGCCGGTTCGGCATCCCAGAGTCAATCATTACTGATAATGGTTCCAACCTCAATAGTGATCTGATGAAAGCAATGTGTGAGACGTTCAAGATTAAGCACAAGAATTCTACAGCGTACAGACCTCAGATGAATGGAGCAGTAGAAGCAGCCAATAAGAACATCAAGAAGATACTAAGGAAAATGATAGAAAAACACAAGCAGTGGTACAAAATGGAAACTGGGGCAGAATTTTGAGGAGGACCCTCAAAATTCTAAAGTCAACTTTCAGCCATTCATCGCGCGCAGCCGTCAGAAACCCCAGCCCAGTAAACTGGGGCAGAATTTTGAGGAGGACTCTCAAAATTTCGGAGCAAAAGAGCAATGTCTTGAACCGCGTCGTAGTCGTCGGTTCATCTAAAAGAAAATCATTTTTTTATTATGTATTTACATCATATTTTAAAATCATGCATGGTTACTATCAAATTGCTTTGTTTAGCGACGCCACCCTAATGAAAACAAGAGCCAAGTAGGACGAACGGAGTCCACGGGAAGACGAACTAACCTTCCCCCTTGATAAAACTCACAATCTTTCTTTGAACGCAGGCACCCCAAGACATAGAACCATCAAATACGGTTACATATTCATATTTCGCAGGAGCACAACTCTCAGGATCATTGCTAACTTACAAGTGTTGTCCGCACATAAGCTCTCCAGCGGCCACAATGACAATCAACTATCAGCTATCGTCTCTCAGCTAAGAGATTTCGTTACTCTCCACCTTTATTTCTTGCATTGCATAAGGCTACCTTTCTGCCTTCCGAGACTAAGCATTGTCTCCATCTGCATTTCCCTGCATTGCATAAGGCTACTTTTCTGCTTTCCGAGGTTATGCTCTACCTCCATCTGGCATTTCTCTGCATCGCATAAGGCTACCTTTCTGCCTTCCGAAGTTAAGCTCTACCTCCATCCTGCATTTCCTTGCATTGCATAAAGCTACCATTCTGCCTTCCGAGGTTAAGCTCTACCTCCATCCTGCATTTTTCTTGCATTGCATAAGGCTACCTTTCTACCTTCCGAGACTAAGCATTGTCTCCACCAGCATGGCTGAAAGATCGCCAACTTTATTTAAATCCTGCATGGCTGAAATATTGCCAACTTTATTTAAATCCTGCATGGTTGAAATATCGCCAATTTTATTTAAATCTTTGCACGGCTGAAATATTGCCAATTTTATTTAAATCTTTGCACGGCTGAAATATCGCCAACTTTATTTAAATCTTTGCACGGCTAAAATATCGCCAACTTTATTTAAATCGTGCATGGCTGAAATATCGCCAATTTTATTTAAATCTTTGCACGGCTGAAATATCGCCAACTTTATTTAAATTCTGCATGGCTGAAATATCGCCAATTTTATTTAAATCTTCGCATGGCTGAAAGATCGCCAACTTCATTTAAATCCCTTACACCAGCTGAAAGATCGCCAGTTTTATTTAAATCCCTTACATGGTCGAAATATCGCCAATTTTATTTAAATCCTGCACGGCTGAAATATCGCCAACTTTATTTAAATTCTGCATGGCTAAAACATCGCCACTTTATCTCTCCTGCATGGTTGAAAGATTGCCAACTCTATTTAAATCTCTGCATCGGCTGAAATATCGCCAACTTCATTTAAATCCCGCACCGGCTGAAAGTTCGCCATTTGTATTTACATTTTTGCACGGCTAAAATATCGCCATTTCATTTAAGTCTTGCATTGGCTGAAACACCGCCAAATCCTGCATTTAGTGGGCTGAAACATCGCCAAATTGTCCAAAGGCATCATTGTTCGGAGGTACCATTTTCATAGCCCGAGAACTCCATGCCATGGCCTGAGGACCCCGCTTTTATCTTTTGCACATCATTATTCAAAGGCATCATGGTTCGGAGGCACCATTATCATAGCCCGAGAACATCATTTCATAGCCTGCGAATCCTCTATTTATACGCTTCATGTCCCAGGACGTCATGGTCTGAGGACGTCATCCTACCCGTTCAAAGACAACATTCATGGTCCAACGGGAACTTGCATCACGTTTAAGTTTATGCACGATATGTTCGTATTGCTCATTTGCAGGTACATCAGCTGGCAACGGCCATCACAGTAGGAGAAATCTCGCTCCGGTTCCCGTAGCCCAATGGTCCCCGACCATCTTTCCCAACCCGAATATTGTGTCCGTCATTCGAAATCTCCATCGGCATGTTCCGCCAATGGATTCCCTAAACTACGTATGGCCTGATTCCTGTAAGACCAAGGATATGTAGGCAGCTCAGGAGCCAGAGCTTGGTCAAAACCTTTTCAAATCATTTCTCTCGGTCAAAATTGGCCATCATATCTTTACCCGACAACTCTTTCATCCTTTTCGGGTAAAGAGGGGCAGTTGTTGATATCTAATTTTTCCCTACATATTTTTTACACTCAAAATATTCTTAAAATAGCATGTACATGCATATATAAGCATGCCCAAAAGTTTTGGTATTTTTCCCTTAATCTTAAAAGATTTTTAAATCAAGTTATTGTCTATTACACTACAAAATTCAATAATTATTCCCAAACTAGCATTTTTTGGTGAATAATTTATTTTATTCTCATATTTATACTAAGATATAATTAAGGTAATTTTTTGCGTATTTTTTATACATTTGTTTGGTATTTTCAAGATAAATTGCATATAATTGCAATTATAACCTATTTTACAATTAACAGCATTTTATAATCATAAAATCACTTTTAGTATTTTTACATTAATATTTATAAGTTATTAATTATTCCAGTACCGTTAATTTATTTTCAAATCATGTTTTACTATTTTATAAAAATAATAAAAGGTAAAAATTGGTTGCTTAACAAACAGCCCCATTTGTATTTATAGCCCCAATTTAACCCCACCCCATCAGATTGTAATTAAACCCAAATGTCCCAATACCCCCATCAGAACCAACCCAGCCCAATCCCTGATTGACCCGGTCCACACCCGTTTTAATCTGAGTCGTTGATCAAATAAGATCAACGGCCCAGATTTAATTGCCTTAATTAAACCCTCACCTACCCCCTTTCCCCCGTCTCATTTTCAAGACTCCTCATCTCTCTCTATCTCTCATTCTCTCTCTATCTATCTGGTACTCTCTAGAACCCCTTTGGCTTCTCCCCTCTGACGGGGTCTGTTCACCTTCTCCGACCAGTTCTCTCGCCGGAACCTATGGCTCCTCACTATCTCTTGGTCATCTACCCGCCTCTCAACCACTCAGTGATATCCTAGGCTCCTCAGATGAACCTGAAGCAGTTCACTCACCCCCCTCCCCCCCCCCCCC
>MU758435.1:33470-48105 GCA_026770625.1 Nicotiana glauca
TAGTGGATCTTGAGGGGTGCCTAACACCTTCCCCTCGAGATAATTTCTAGCCCTTACCCGAACTCTGGTTTTCCAACTCAAAAACCCTTAGTGTCCTAATGCACTTAATCATTAGGTGGCGACTCTTCAAATCCAAAACCCAAATCCCAAACGGGAATAGAGTTGTCTTCCCGAATGTCGTAAACCCAATTTCGCCTTAGAAAAAGGGGGCGTCGACAAAGCTTGGCCCTTACGAAGGAAAATTCAACTTGCGAGTGGTGATCATAGATAACTTTGAGCTGATTGTTGGGCTATAATTCCTAAGGCAAACCAACACCATGCTTGTACCATTTGCAGACATGCTACTGATGATGGGAACCAATAGGGCCAAGCCCTGCATTATCCCATGCCTGCCCATGAAGATGGCCGTTGAGAACATCTCGGCCGTACAGCTGAAGAAGGGGGTCAAAAGGAATGAGCCTACGTCCTGGCAACCCTCTGCAATGAAGATATAGAATGCTCCTCGGGTCCCATTCCTGAACCCGTGAAGGAGTTACTACTGGAGTTTGAAGATGTCATGCCACAAGACATGCCAAATCGGCTCCCGCCTAGGCGCACTGTGGACCATGAAATTGAGTTGGTGCCGGGCGCGAAGCCACCTTCCCGGGTGCCTTACAGAATGTCACAACCCGAGCTTACCGAGCTCCGGAGACAATTGACGGAAATGCTAGATACAAGGATCATTGTACCCTCAAAGTCCCCATATGGGTCCCCTGTTCTATTCCAAAAGAAACATGATGGTAGCCTGCGACTCTGTGTGGATTATCGAGCTCTAAACAAAATCACCGTGAAGAACAAGTACCCTATTCCTTTGATGGCAGACTTGTTCGATAGACTGGGTGGTGCGACGGTGTTCACCAAGATAGACCTCAAGACAGATTACTGGCAAGTTCGGATCGTAGAGGGTGATGAGCACAAGATGACCTGTGTAACAGGATATGGGTCATACGATTTCCTGGTCATGCCGTTCGGCTTGACTAATGCTCCAGCCACATTTTGCACCCTGATGAACCGAGTCTTCCGAGAGTACATTGACGAATTTGTGGTGGTCTAATTGGATGACATTGTGGTATATAGCCAAACATTGGAAGAACACCTAGTGCATTTGCGGAAGGTCCTAGCTCGTTTGCGGGAGCATGAACTATATGTGAAGCTGTCCAAATGCTCCTTTGCTTAAAAGCAAATTGACTTCCTCGGACACGTCATTGAGGAAGGACGCATTAAGATGGACCAACAAAAGATTCAGGCCATCACAGGTTGGCTGCCGCCTAAGGATGTCCATGCCTTGAGGGCGTTCCTTGGCCTATGCAACTTCTACCGGCGGTTTGTGAAGAACTACTCCCTTATCGCAGTGCCATTGACAGAACTCCTCAAGAAGGTCACACCTTGGAATTGGGGACCAAGGAGAGCAGAGGCCTTCAACGCATTAAAGGCGGCTATGTCTAGTAGTCTCGTCTTGGCCCTCCCTGATTTGGCCAAGCCGTTCGAGGTACAAACGGATGCATCTGACTATGCTCTTGGTGGGGTCTTAATACAAGAAGGGCACCCTGTAGCGTACGAGAGTCGGAAGTTAAAGGATGCAGAGCGGCGCTATGCCGCCCATGAGAAAGAATTATTGGCTATCGTCCATTGCTTGCATCTTTGGAGGCACTATCTGCTGGGAACCTCATTCGTGGTCAAGACAGACAACACAGTTGTCAGCCATCTCATGACCCAATCGAAATTGAATGGTCGACAGGCCAGGTGGCAGGAACTCCTAGTTGAATTCCACTTCAACCTGGAGTACCGCAGTGGAAAGACCAATCATGTTGCTGATGCACTCAGTCGGAGAGCTGATCTAGCATCGGTGTGCCTACTTACCACCCTAAGGGGGAGCGAAGTAGCCACCTCCATCAAGGACCAGATACAGGATCTACTCACAAAGGATCCCGCTGCTCAGTATTTGGTTGATTTGGTAGGACAGGGCAAGACTCGCAAGTTCTACGTGGAAGATGGTTTTCTGAAAGTCAAAGGGAACCGACTTTATGTTCCGAAAGGAGGAGATCTGCGGAGGACTCTTCTAGCGGAATGTCATGATACTCTGTGGGCTGGCCATCCCGGTGAAGAACGCACCATGACGTTACTTCATCGTGCCTATTATTGGCCTCAAATGGCTGATGATGTTGCTCAATATGTGAAGACTTGTCTAGTATGCCAGAAGGACAAGTCAGACCCTTTGACACAAGCGGGACTCTTGGAACCACTAGCTGTCCCAAAGAGACCTTGGGAAAGCGTTTCCCTGGATTTCATCACCGGATTGCCCAAGGTCGGAGATCTTACAACTATCTTGATTGTGGTAGGCCGGTTTTCCAAGTATGTCACCTTTATTGTAGCCCCACAATATATATCAGCAGAAGATACAGCTCGACTCTTCTTCTCTCATGTCGTCAAATATTGGGGCCTGCCCAAAGACATTGTTAGTGATCGCGACTCACGCTTCACTAGCAACTTTTGGACCCAACTTTTTAAGTGCCTTGGGTCAAAATTGAGTCACAGCTCAAGTTTTCATCCGCAATCTGATGGCCAGACGGAGCGGTTCAATGGTATGTTGGAGGAATATCTCCGCCACTTTGTAACCGGATCGCAGAAGAATTGGGTGAAGCTTCTGGATGCTGCTCAACTGTGTTTCAATTCACAAAAGAGCTCTAGTATAAACAAAAGCGCTTTTGAAATTGTTACCGGACAGCAACCGCTACTCCCACACACTGTGAATGCTCCAAACATGGCTAAGTCCCTTCGGGCTGCTAGCTTCTCAAAAGAGTGAAAGTGGAATCTGGAGATAGTGCGGAGCTATCTTGTCAAAGCTCAAAAGCGGATGAAGAGGCATGCTGATCAGAATCGTCGCTTTGTTGAATATCAAGTAGGAGACAAAGTGATGGTCAAAATCCCAAAGCGGTACTTATTTGCGGGGTCCATGATCCTTGCCTATTGCAAAAATACATTGGACCCTTGTCCATTGAAAGGCACATTGGGAAAGTTGCATACCGGGTGAATACCCCAAGCCTGGTGAAAAATTCATCATGTCTTCCATGTCAGCCTCTTGAAACCTTTTCGAGAAGACACGGAGGATCCTTCAAGGAGCCAGCTTACAATACCCAGTATTCGAGGTCCCAATTCAACCGGAAAAAGGCGTGTTGAAGCTATCTTTGATGATAGAGTGATTCATGCCTCAAGGAAAGATCACCAAGAGTTTTTGGTAAAATGGCAGGGCTGTGATACAGAAGAGAATACTTGGGAGAGGGGAACAAACCTCAAAGCCTACAAGAGCCTCATTGAAGATTATTTTGCAAGTAAGGCGCTGAGGACGTCGCCAACTCAGGCGGGGTAGAATGTCATGGGCGGCTTTCCAGCCATGCCCCATGACCCCTTGGGCGCGCCCCGCGGCATCCTAGCAAGCCTCCCATTGCCTAGCGCCATGGATGGCCCTGTGGTCTTGGCCGCGCCAAGTTACAAGCGCGTAGGTGCCTCTGTCGCCCCACTGCTATCCCTCGCCAGCGCCCAGCCGCAGGCAGATGCCAACAGCGCCGCGCGCGCCGCCCCTGATGCCAAAGACGCTGCTGCTGACAAAGGACCTGTTTCTACTTTGTAGAAAATTAAGTCCTTTTCATTGTAAATATAGAGTAGTTTTATTTCATGCACTTACATTATGTTTTTCTAGCTTATTCAAATCTAGTCGTGTAACTTTGGTTTATTTTTTTTAAGTATTATTAGGGGGGATCAAGCATTCAAAACTTTCTAGCAAGCAACAATTCTCTATACTAGTGTCTCTCCCCCTCGACACCGCCTTGCTTTTCTGTAATAGCTTTCATTAATGCAATCAAGCTTCATTTCATTCTCAATTCTCATTTCTGTTCTCAATTGCTCTTGACATTGATTTTCCCGTGCGGCACTGACAATCTAATCTAGCGCACAGAGAGGACCTCAGTTGGCGGACAGCAACTACACTAACATCAGTTGCTTAGCCTTACGTTGCCCTTCCAAGGAATCTCAGGATGGCGCCCGTAACAACTAACATGCAAGGTAAAGCTTATAGCCAAACCCCCAAACACCACAGCTAATTCCTGCCTAATGTTGAGTGGCTCTAATTAAAAAGAGAAAGACCAGCTTAAAAAGCTCAGACCAAAAACGTTCGTATGCTCTACTTGAAGATCTTTACTATACAAAAAGGGAAACAATTTACTGGAATTCTCTGGTCTCATAACCAACACAACTCTCCACATATTTCCTAATTGACGCAAAAAGCCCAATAGTACTGGAGGACATTCCTCCCTGTCATAGGGATTGGAGCGTGCAACCAAAGTTTTAACAACGCAGTTGCAAGGCCCCTTGTCCACATTACATTGACATTACCAAAATATATATTTAATATAATTTACAAACTGCTACACTGCACCAACTGATCATGAAGTCGCTGAAAGACTCTAATCAGCTTCTTGCCTCAAGAAGTGCGTCTTTGCCAGATCCACTGCCCCAAGCTTTCTCCTTCCATATCCTCTCCATTTCCTCAAATGACAAGCCCTTGGTCTCTGGCACGAACACGACGACAAAGACAAATGCCATCACTGCTATACCAGCTAGTATCAAGAAAGTAGCACCCGCGCCCACAGCCTCAGCTAAGGAGAGGAAACTCTGTGCCACTATAAGATTGGATATCCAGTTCACAGTAGCAGACATGCCACCACACATTCCTCTATAGGACTCTGGGTATATTTCAGAGTTCACTGTCCATGGCACAGGACCCATACCAGGTGCAAAGAAAGCAATATAGAGGGCCAAACCTATTACAGCAATCCAGCCATATCCCCCGACATTGACTGAATTGGAAGTAGAAGACTCTAGGATGAATGCTACAGCAAGGAGAACTAAGGACACAATCACACCGGATAAGCTTGTCAAAGCCAACTTTTTGCGTCCAAAGTGATCAATGAGGTAAATTCCCACTATAGTACCCATGGCATTCGTTAAAGCGACAATGAGAGACAGCAGCAACGCTAATTGATTAGATTTAAAGCCAGCCATCTGCACAATTGTTGGACTGTAGTACATAACGGTGTTGATGCCTGCGAACTGCTGAAATGCCTGCATATTCAAAGAGGTGATTATTATAAACTAACAACGACTGCTCATTTGTTTGACCTCTCATGCTATTGTAAAAGAGGAAACTGCAAAAAATGTTTGTAGTTGGCGCTTTTAAGGGAACAAAGAAAATAGTGTAGAAAATGCTTCAAGTATGACAGTTTAAATTCAATTTACTTCCGTCAAAGGCTCCTGCAAGAGCCATCATCATGTTCAAATGCTCTTTTGAATTCAATTTTCATAGATAAATCTTTACGTGCAGCACGCTTAATCTGGCTGGAGCTCAAGGGAGATCCCCCAAGGGGGAATAATTCACAGTCGAATGTACTCTTCTACCGAAAATAAGATAGAGCTGAGAAAGCAACTTCAACTAAAAGAACGGTACACATCATTGTAAAATCACAGAAGTCTTAAAGGATACCTGCAGCCCAGCTCCTGCAAAGAATGCAAGTCTGATCTCCTTCTTCCTAAATACATCCAGGTAACTGACAGTCTGCTTTCTAAGGCGTTCTTCCTCTAATGCAGTAGCAAGCTGATCAATCTCCTCCTCCAACCGATAAGGATCATAAATCTTAGCTAGAACAGCGACAGCTTCAGCTTTATCCTTCTGTATAGGTTTTTTTAAGTCAATATTGTTATTCATTAGCAAGAACTACCCACAAAGTTAAGAATCTGCACCTTCATGTAAAGCCATCGTGGAGACTCAGGTAAAAACAGCATGAGGACGAATTGAATAGCAGCAGGCACTCCCGCCACTCCAAGCATCCATCTCCAAGTCCCTGGAATCTGTTCAAACATTCAAGCAGCAATGGAAATCAATATGAATGCTTTTTAACAGTTTCATTAGAATAAACACAATAGCAATCATGTACTATCAGAATGGTTATTCCAGTATCCTCCACAAAGTTATAATGTAAGAAAATGATTATCAATGTAAAAGAACAAATTGGGTAAAGATACGGGAAGAAATACTCAGATCACACTTGAAATGAACAAATTCAGGTGAAAGGTGTACCATCACTTTGAATATACAATAAACAGTCAAAACTATCCTCGTTTTTTTATAACACAAATAAGTTCTATATTCCAGAGCAGAGTTAGTAGCCTGCCGGGGACGACAAGGTGGACTTCTAAGACCCTAGATTAGGTGAAAGAACAATGTAGCCAAACAAGGTAACTAACCAACCCGAACCGTTGACCATACTAAAGCTTATACCGAGTCAGGAGAAGCTTATACCTAGGGCCATACAAACCCCCTCCGTATCGTTCCAATTTCATCAGATGTCCCTGAAGGAACCCTAACCTATCCATTTTATCTGATACCCTACAGATTCTATTAGATGATAGTCGTAACTGGGTAATAGGTACGTGCACATAGACAGTCACCAGGCAGCCTGCTGAAACCCACAAGCAAAAGTGTCGGCTAATCCTGCCTACCAAGACTAGAGCTGATGGACTGGCAATGAATGCTGTAACTGACTTCGAACCTTGCACCCCAAGTTATTACTCATGTTCCTCAACCACTCATCCATCTCTATGGGCCTTACACTCCACAGAAATCAGAATAGTAACTCCAAAAAGTAATATGAACCCAAACAACTAGACATTAACTGTTAACATGAATCCTCCTGCAGCCCATATAAACCTATTCATGTAGACCCATGCATGGCAGACTAAAAGCTCAGAACTATTGCAGACCCAAAAAGAATGATCTAGTTATAAGGACAACCAGTCAAATGAGGACCTGACAAACTAGATAATTAAGTAACATGACCCAGAACAATGTCCTAAGATAAAGTACTGCACCTACTTAATCACATGGAGGGATTGTTCTGCATTAGGAACTTACTAGCAAATTGCCACCATTAAGTCCTTCCAAGGTCCACTTGGACAATGTGTCTTTTCCAAGTAAATAAGCTCCTTATAACATACATAAGGAATGTTTCCGAACGAAATGTCTAAACAACATTTCTGATTTTCTGTCAAGTACAGCCATCTCCAGAAACAAAAGAAGTAGATTCTATATGAAGACAACTAGGCATACGAAGCACTGTTCACCTTGAGTGACAGCACATAGATTAAATTCAGCATATCTTTGAAAAAAGAACAAAAAATAAAAAGAGCAAACAAGACAGAATATCCCAACAAAACATCACACGCCTATTAAATCAACTGGATTAAAGCTGGAGCAATGGCAACACAAATATCCAACTCACTTTTGCATGTCAAGCTGCGTTCTTCTTTTAACACATGGAATGTTCCAATTCCAAAAATGATAAACAAAGAAGACAAAGAAGATTTTTGATGTTCTATTTCTAACTGAAACTTCACAAAGACTACTAAAACCCACAGGGTATTTTCCAAATTAACTTTTATCAATTAGCAGTCAGCAGTGCACAAATCATTCCTAAATGCCACTTTAGAAAAAAGTAACAGCTAGATGACAACATCCACACAAATCACAACATAGGTGAGAAAGGAACAATTCCTCCACTGATGTTACTCATTGCAGATATTGTAATGCCAGCCCCATATTCTATCTTGATCTGCGACTCTGAACTGCACAACGGGAAACCTTTCATGCCAAAAATAATAAACACAAGTGAAAACTTTTTTTTGTGCTCTATTTCGGAAAAAGACTTAAAGAACCTCAACAAATAGCTTATGTAATGATTCCATTTGATCTCACCATAGCTTCTGACAGGAAAAAATTCTGTGAATGGTGATTAGGAAGCAAAAGTTTGAATTTCTGGGTAATGTTCTTCGAGTTAGAACATGATCTGCAAATCTCAAAAAGTAAGTTGTTCTTTCCCTCACCCTATCTGCTTTTATGCTGTAATACTTCACAGATGAATGTATAAACATCACAAAAGATACAAGACGTTTACTCCCACCCTAACAAAAGTCAGTTATCAATATCAAGCAGACTACCAAATAACAGTAACAAACAAAATAATAGTAACATTTAACCCACAATCTCAACTAATTCCCTAAGCCCATATCTTTTTAACATTTTAAGCTTATGCCTTTGACAAGTACTCCTGTCCGCATGTAACATAGATTTTGCTCATTTTAAGTTCATCCAAGTCAAAGCAATATAAACTTAGAAATGCATGAGAAAGAAAGAAAGAAATATCTGACCTCTGTAAAAGCAAGATTCACAAGGTAGGAAAGAAATTGTCCACCCGTAATCATTAATACATTCGTGCTCACAAGCCCCCCGCGAATTTCTGATGGAGATGCTTCAGCGATGTACACAGGAGCAGTAACAGAAGCAACCCCAACACCCAGACCTACTAAAAGTCGTCCAAGTACAAGAATGTATGGATCCGGAGCTGCTGCCATTACCATAGATCCTAGGATGAAAACAACATCAGCAGATAGAGTAGCTCTCTTGCGTCCATAAGAATCATTAATCCAGCCCCCAGCAGCAGCTCCAATCATAGCCCCAACCAATGCCATACTGACAATAGTTTCCTGAAAAATCATGAACTGAATTTTCAGGAAAACAAAAATAAATTGACAAGAAATAGGACCACTTATTAAGTGTTATTTGCTCGCCACAGAAATGGGGAAGAGGTGGCCAATTGAAAATCCTAATTATTGTAAGATTAGCAAGGGCAACATTGGTAGTTAATTTGAAATTTTTGCTTCTAAAGCGAAGTAAAACACATTTAATAGCAGATAAATTACACACCACAATTGCATTATCACACTGAATATAGTTTTGCACCACAGTCATTCAAGCAATAAAAGTGTCACATTAGCTCAACCATATTAGATTGCGTTAACTTTCAGGAATTCTTCTGATAAGGTTAGAACAATTCCTTAATGTAACTGACAAAGAGGACTCAAATTAACATTTTTCTCTCAGGAACTAAGAAAACAATCTATTTATAGTACTTGAACTCCAACATCACCCCCACTCCCCGTCACATCCATTTTTTAAATAACTCCAACAACAATAGATAATGTTGTACCAGCCTCAAGTACCTGTAGGAAACTGCTTTGATCGACTTCGGGAAATTCATCCTTAATGTACAAAAGTGCACCAGATATTACTCCTGCAGCCAAGCCAAAGATAAGTGAGAATACATATTACACTGAGAAGACAAATCCAGTCAATTTTATTGCTGTACAACAAAATATAATTCAGCTTCTTGTCATGAAGATTCTTGCTACTTATCTTATCACTAATGCCATAACATTACACCTCTATCATATCCCATAAAATGTGTTTTATTTATTTATTTATTTATTTTTCCTTCTGTTTGATACCACATCAAGGAAAACACGTCGCCAATTGGTCAGCATACACTCACATAACATTTTTTTATCTTTCATTTAGTAACTTGTTTGAATTATGTCTATTATAATTTCTTATACCAATGTGACGAGCAACTAATCAGTCAATAAGATTCAGCATATGATACTCCTCTAGTCCACCAACTCCGTGTTTATCTATATTATTATAAAAGTGGAAAGCCCTTATCCTAAAAGTTAAATTACTAAAATACCCTTCTTAAAAACTTAACTACCTTACATATAAAATAAAATATTGAGCGCCCCCAAATAGCAACGGTTTGCACTCTTTCATCAATAGTCACAACCATTCCAATCTATCTTCTTTTTAAGTTAGATCAATATTAATTATTTTCTACACTATAAATTCCTTCCATTCACCTTTGAAATACTCAATTATTACCAGATGTAAGTGATGTGTTCAAACAGTTTCTGATTTCACTAGACAAACAAGTGAATCGTCGCCCAATAAGTTGATTGGAAAGCGATTAGTGCATTAGAAATTTGCCAATAAAGATACTCTTTATTTAATTGAGAAAATGTAGAAGGACAAAGAAATATTGCATGTTGATTGTGGGTTTAGAGTTGAACTTGAGGTTAATAGCACTCCACTGACTTGAATGTATGGCTTTTGTAATCATGGCTAAGGTTATTATAGTAGTTGTCCACAAAAGCATATTCTGGACCTTGGCTTCATACAACAGCACAGAAACAGTAGCAACGACCACTTTCCTCAAATTTTGCAATAACAAATTAGAAGGTATGATAGGTCTAAATTCCTAAGTCCCTCCCCCATTGTCTGATTATAAGGCAAGTCGATTAGTATGGGAAAAAATAATAAGCCAGTGTTATCTAATTATTTTTATATTAGCCCTACTATATTATCTATTATACAATAAACAAGTATTTTCGTTCGAAGAATTATTGAAAATGCACCAAGAATTTGGCAGGTTTCTCCTGCACCATCTATCGCATTTAAAAATTCTTATATTATTAGTTTCAGTAGATTTTTTTTTAAAAAGTAACTATTTGGGTAAACTTAGTTATGTATATAGGTTTAAACTAATATTTGTTATTTAGATTTTTGACCCCTAGGATTCTATGATTTAGGAAAGAGGAATGTTAATTGTTCATTGTATATTAATAGTGTTACGTGTATCATGAAAAATATTAGTCTTACCTGTATAGCTACAATAAATTCAATCAAGATTAATTTTTTTTTATTTAACCATTCTCTTGGTACATAAACATATAGTAATACATTTGTTAATTAAGCTTAAGTTAGATCAAAATCGTTGGCAACTTTGAAAATTTTGCAATGCACAACTAACATATTCTAATCTCTCTCTTCCTGAGCATGAACTGATCAGTATGGAATGACCAGTTTGATTATCTATATTAGAAGTTAGAGTTGTTGGCTAAAGACAAATGTTTTATGGCAATTTTAGCAAGTCTTCAAGTTAACAAATGAGTGGCAAAATGCTTTATTCGTTCTACTATTTTTTACGTGTCTGTTGTCTTCATTCTTCTCTCTCTATGCATAAAAATTTTGAGTTGCACTAAGTTAATACCACTCAATTTCAAGCTCAATTTCAGACTTTCAAAGCGCATGAATTCTGTGTTCCACTTGGAATGCGAGACTCTCTCTTCTATATTTGTATCTTCCTTCCTAATGTATCTTCATAGTAGATCGCTCAGCCTGATTCTACTTAAAGAGAGGAGGGGCATAAGTTCTACAAAATGTGTATGTTAAGTTAAGCATGACGATTGGTTCCTTGCTTCAAACATGACTAGATTGAAGGCATACTACTACTATATATTACCTTTCTTCTTTTTAAAATATTCTTTCTTTTCTCCTTAGTATCATTCCACTTTTTTAAAAGTATATCCCTAATGCATGGCCTATTTATGGTAGGACAGCTATAAATAGGCCATGCATTAGGGATATACTTTTTAAAAAGTGGAATGATACTAAGGAGAAAAGAAAGAATATTTTAAAAAGAAGAAAGGTAATATATAGTAGTAGTCTGAGAGAGAGAGTATTAGCTTATTTTGCTATGAAGGTATTTTCATATTTTTGTCATAGCTTTAAAGGAATGATCATACACCTTTCAAAAAATGACTGAATACTTCCAACACTTTGGTAAGTTAAATATTTTTAGTGTGTGACAATGCTTAGTACTTTTGATTTATTAAATAGGGGTCTTGACTTATTTTTCATAAAATTAGGGTATTGTCAACTTTGAATTATCCAATATTGTTAATCTGGGTTGGTTTCGTTCAAAGAAAAACATTTGATGAAGATTTTTCTGAGGAACATTTTATCTTTAAAAGTCAAGTTTATGTTATAGTGACACTATTGATAAAGGTACCGGTCACAAGATAGTATATTTCACATACTCACTTGTATCAATCTATAATTTGTTCTACGAATTTTCTCTTATTACGAAATTTTGCACTTTCTTTGGTATACGACGTTGGTAAATAGATAGTGCTTGACACTTTGATAAGTTAAATATTCTTTGTGGTGTGACGTTGCTTAATGCGTCTGATATTAGATAATGGCTCATAATTGATTTATTTTTCACAAAATTAGAATGTTCTAAGTTTTGAAGTGTCCAAGCTTGCTAATATGAGTGAGTTTAGTAGAGAGACAGAGTATTCTGATGAAGATTTTTGTCAGAATATTTTATCCTCTTTTAAAAAAAATATATATTTTAGCCACACCGCTGGTAAAGGTGCAAGTTACAAATAACGTATAATTTTCAAATGCTCAATGACATTAAATTTTAATATGCTCTCCGAGCATTTTATTTAACAATTTTGCCTTTTTATTGATTAACGTCGGATAAGAGATAGTGAAATTTCATGTAACTTCATGAAGATTTTCCATAGATTTGTGGTGATTGCTTATGCTAAAGTGATTTCAAACTTCATCTATAAACTCAAGTGCAAAGTTATTTTTGTGATAGTATAAAGACAATTCAATTGTTTTTACCACTACATCGTATTTAGAGTTGGTATAAATACTACATGTATCTAATTATACTTCGATTATTCATTTTCATAAGTTCAAATGATATCTAATCATCTTGAATTCGATAAACAAGTCATCACGCGTTGACCAATCATATAAATTTGAATTTTATTCTTTTATGTGTATTCATTTACTTAAGCTTCTTATTATAATACTCTTGATCTTATTTTACAAAATAATATATGACATGATTCGGCATATACATGCAACGCACGTACCAAAAAACTAGTAAATAAAAAAAAACAATTAGTAATTGAGCCTCACGTACAAAATAATAGTAGGCAATCGACAGATTAAAAAAATCTCATGAGCTTTGTTTACTATCGGGAAAAAAGAAAGTACTTATGAAAATAGAGCCCCAAATTAAAGCCAAAAATAAAAACAATTCGTAATTGAGCCTCACGTACAAAATAATAGTAGGCAATCGACAGAATTAAAAAACCTCATGAGCTTTGTTTATTATCGGGAAAAAAAAAGTACTTATGAAAATAGAGCCCCAAATTAAAGCCAAAAATTGTTCAGCTATTAACTAGTTTCTAAACAACTAATTGCAAATCTACATGTAGTAACCAAATCAAGATTCATCGGTAGATTAAGCAAATCAGTTATCAATCGAATAATATTTTTCAAAACGGTCAAAACTACCCTCCTCTTAAAAAAGTGCAGTAAATACTAAATGGAACAAGAACAACATAAAATAAAAAAATAAAAACTATGGAGTAATACTTATTTTTACTTATTAATATGCAGTCAGAGGCGGAGTCGAGATTTAAAGTTTATGGGTTCGGGGTTTTAATCCTTTTAAATTATTGGCTTCTAAATTAATAATTTGTATATATTCAATAGATTTTCTTAAAGACAAATATATGAATTGAACCAAAGCTACTGGGTTTGGTCGAACCCATATTCGATGGGCTAGCTCCGCCCCTGTATGCAGTTGTTTATTTGGTTACCTGTGTCGTAGCCGAAGAGGAGACCTCCAATACCGGCAACGAAAGTCAAACCCAAGACATAAGGATTGCTGAAGTAAGACACTACTTTCCTATTACTAACATCCAAGTACCCTGAACTTCCTGGTAATGAAACGATCGTCATCTCTTCTACTCCAAATGATTATTTCAATAAAACATTCTCAGAGTTTACACAAAAACAAGAGTTTTTAAATTAAATAAATTGAAGAGAAAATTTGACAGAGTAACAAATCCTAGGAAATGGGAAACGCGAGATTTTTGGGCCAGCTTCAATCTAGGAAAGAATAGTTGCAACAGAAAGGAGCTTGATTAATTAAATTCCCGAGCGTTGAAGGTCAGAATAGGGAAATGAAAATCCAAAAAATGGAAAAAAGCAATTGTTTATAGCTGCTTAAATCTAGGAAATGAATGAAGAAAAGAATGAGAACTGCCGGATTTTCCGGAGAAAATACTACTACAACTAACAAGATTTGAAAAGGTTTATAAAAGGAGACGCGGGGGTTAAGGACGGAGAAAAGGATGACGGGGTGAGAAATGAAAAAGGGTAGAAGATTTGAAGAGTTTAGCTTAGAAGACTCTGGATAAGGCTACCATACGGTGACTCACCAACCTGTCACCATCTTCTCATGGTTTGTCGCGGAAGCCAAATATATATAGTGTGAATGAGTCATAATTACTATACCAAAAATTATGGCAGCTACCAAATAATAAATAAGACAATAAAATAATAATAAAAGAAACACCAGAATTTACAAGGTTCGGTTAATTTTGTCTACTCCTCGGACACAACCAATATTTTATTCCACTCCAAAAATACAAGTGAAATAATACTAAAGAGAGAATATACAAATGACTTAAGAAGATAAGAAGGCAAATGAGAGGTGTGTTTAAATCCTAAACATTAGGCCTTCTTTTATAGGGAAAAATTCCCACCTACTTTTGCTTCCCAACCGATGCTGGACTATTGCCAATTTTGGCAATCAATAAATCTTCACCTTGGCAAAATTCCACATTTTCAATTTTCTCTCTATAACAAATTTTGGTTGTGTCTTCATCTTCAATCTTCAGTGTTCAACAATGTTGATCAAATCCAAACAATGTTGAAACTTGATCGCAGTCACCACTTTTGTCAGCATATCAGCAGGATTCTCTGTAGTATGAATTTTCTTCA
>MU758435.1:53129-63265 GCA_026770625.1 Nicotiana glauca
GACACAACCAATATTTTATTCCACTCCAAAAATACAAGTGAAATAATACTAAAGAGAGAAGATACAAATGCCTTAAGAAGATAAGAAGGCAAATGAGAGGTGTGTTTAAATCCTAAACATTAGGCCTTCTTTTATAGGAAAAAATTCTCACCTACTTTTGCTTCCCAACCGATGTGGGACTGCTGCCAATTTTGGCAATCAACAGGGGTTGGGGTTGGGGTGGGACCCTATTTACTTCCTCCTTTCCAATTTATTTTATACCATTTGAATTTCCTGAGCCAAATTAATTTTTTTTATTCATAAGTATCAAACTTTTTGTTAATTTCTTAGGATAATATATTATACTAAAAACTTAATGAATGGCAAAATAGCAAAGGGTGTGATAAGATGAGCTATGCACTAGTGCCTTTGACAAGCATTCGGTCTAAAATTTCTTCAATCGTCAAAATCAATCTGTTGGTCCTCATTCATCTGATCGGAGGTATGCATAACAAGGTCACTTTCACAACCTTCTACATTGTGGCAAAGCAATACAAGGCGGTTTACGTGTGTTGCTCAATCGCCTCTTAGCCGATGCTCATGACGTGCTACAAAACCTCTTTCATAATTGAGAAAAAGTAAAAAGATTCGTTTAAAACTTCACAAATGAAGATTTTTTTGGTACAGATCTTACAACTTATTTGGAGGGTTATTAGCCGTTGTATTGTATCGTATCATTATTATAATTATAATGTTTATTTTTATTGTCACTTAAAATCCGTTGTATTGTATTGTTAATTCATTGTTACGTAACAACGAAAAGAGCCATTTTACGTAATGACCGATTTGGTGTAGTCGGATCCTTAAGTATTTCTCTTTCCAACTATACCCTTTATTTATTACTTATTAATCCTACTTTACCATTTTCCTTCTTTTATTATTTTAACTCCACGTTCAACCTAAACCTAATGTCTTTGTTAATTCTCCCGGAAGCTTTTGGTTAGTTCTGCCGCTTTTATTTATTATGGTTTTTCCATTGTTCTACTTTTTGTATTGCTAATAATTGTTAACTTTTTTCTTTGATTTGGTTCCTGATCTTGTTTTCAAGATACAAGATATAGGTACTTTTTTTTTGGTAAATTATCATGTGTTTTAGTTTTTGTTGCAACTATATCCGGCTGTTTGAGTAGTTTATCTCTTACTATGTATGATTATTTTGGAGATTTTTATTTGCATGACGTAAATATTTGATGAGTAATATGAATTGCTAATATGATTCACCAAATAATATAAGTTATAGCTTAAGGTCTACCTGTCAATATCGCATTTTGTGCTGCAACTTTAACGTCTGGTTATGGAGATTTTTTTATTTTGCATGACTTAAGTATATGGTTAAACGATGGTTTGGTTTTGGGAAAAAATTGAAGTGTAATATGGTAATGTGATTTGCATAACTAAATTTATGGCTATGGTATATCATCTGTTTCCTTAATATAGATATAGTGCGTGTATACAGTGAAGTTTTGTCCATCACTTCTTATTCTTGATATTGGAGACATATATACTGAGACCTAGTATTTTAAGTATGGCTAAGGTCTAGCATCTTGGTTCTGATATTTATTTCAAGTATTTTATTTTCTCACTTAATTTTTGACGATGATCTCGTTCAATTTTATTATAGATGGATGATCGGAATTGTCACGTCTCAAACTACCCTCTAGACGTGATTGGCACCCAGCTAAGACCACCTGCCAGGCGAACCCCTTTCTCTAATGTTTAACCATTTACACAAACACTAAGAGAAAAATATGCATGCCTAATTGCATTATCAATGATTAAAGAGAAATTATTATCGCTCAATATCTTAGTCAATTGATAGGAAAATCAACAATTACTCATATAATAAAACTCTAGCCCAAATCCCACGCTCAGACCATGGAGCATCTAACAGAGTAATATGAGTTTTATTGACGGGTATGCAAATGCCAAAGAAAAAGAAAATAACTAACACGAGCTAGGTAAGTCTGAAATGAAAGCCTCCACGAACAATGTGGTGGCTCACCTTAGCAATAGGATCCACTCGAACAAACTCGTCAGCCACTAGCTCTATCACCCGCAATGATATCTGCATAGAGATGCAGGTAAGGAGTGAGTTATACGTAAATATAACCCAGTAAGATCCTCGGCCTACCACTTTAAATACCTCTCGAACAAGTGTTAAAAAATACAAACATACCACAACATGAATGATATAATAAATATGATAATTATACGATAACTCAATATATGTGTATCGACAGAGTTATTAAGAATTAACAAACAATAATACATACTAAGGACTTATCATAATTGCAGTGAAAGAAATTTACCAACACACCTACGAGTCCACAACGACACCACAATGCCTCAAATATATAACAGAGCATACACAATGCTTACTGAAGCATACACAATGCCCCAAATATATCAAAAAGCATACACAATGCTCGGGTGATGTACAAAGGCATACACAATGGCCCAACATTATGGCGAACAGCCGTATCAAACTCAATATTATGGCGCACAGCCATATCAAACTCAACATCGTGGCGCATAGCCGTATCAAACTCAACGTCGTGGCGCACATCCGTATTAAACCCAACGACGTGGCTCACAGCCATATCAAACTCAACATCATGGCGCACACCCGTATCAAACTCAACATCGTGGCGCACAGTCGTATCAAACTCAATACATGGCTCACAACCGTATCAAACTGTCAAACAACTTATAATATATATATATATATTTTTATATTTTTTATAAATAATATATTTGCAGCTAGTCTAAGACCACCAATTCTGCCAAGCGCACGCTCGTCCCAACACATGGACCATGCAGGAAAAAAAAATATTCTTAAAACGGGTTTTAGAAAAGCAAGCATCAAAGTTTAAAGTCTCACTTACCTTGCTAACCACATGTTTTCCAACCTTGCAACGTGTACAACACCAACCAAACGGCCTTTAATGGCCTCAATCTATACAACATATTGGTAATCGATGTCACTTAATGGGTCAAACTCAATTCTTATTCTAAATCCAATAACTGACATGCTAACTAGTTGACAAATCCCTTAATTACTTACATATTTAACTTACTCAGCTATAATATTTCTAACCACAATATGATAAATTATCTAGCTAATCAATATACACGTGCACCAATACTTGAGCTATGAAGTTCAATGTTTATCATATAATAAAATACAATTAATCCAACACATGTGTGAAAAACTCCGAAACTAATTTCATGTGCAAAATTTTGAAATTTATTCTAAAAATGCAATCCTGAGAAGTTTTGTCCATCATTACAAGGTAAGAATTTTCATTATTAAATTACAGTTCTATCTAAGGCCTCACAAGTACATCACTATAACCATTATCACTTGTCACAAAAATAATAATCATAAGGTGAAAGAAATATTTTTATACCTCGTATTTTATTGTGATAAAAATAGCCTAAACTAGATCTTCGTCGTCATCGTTTCTTCTTTTGGTTCGTTGATCATTGAGCTATCAATCCCTTTGGCCAATAATTCCATCAACCAACGATAACAAATAAAAAAAATCAAATAGCAGCCATGATTTCCTTCTCTGGCATGTTCTTTTCAAATATTATGTTTCTGTAAGTTTTTCAACAAATTCCCTTAAAGGCCAACTAAACTCTTACCTCTAGGTCTTTAAATGTGGCCAGCGAAAAACTAATCCATTATGCACTCAATTATAATATAATAGAATCACTTTATTCTCCAACTAATATGTACTATTAAAAATTAAGCTTGCTATTCAAATATTTATTTCAAATCATATTATTTGTATCCCTCAGCACATAAATATTAGTTCTCTCTCTCTCTCTCTCTCTCTCTATATATATATATATATATATATATATATATATATTAAATTTATACTATTACCTATATAATAAATTATAATTAAAGTATTTACTTACAAGTTCATTCTTGAAATACTGGGTTATTACATTCTCTCCCACTTAACTTCTCGTTCGTCCTTGAACGAGTTAGAAAGCATATTAGAAGTGTAGAATGACTGGGGTATTTACTCAACACGTCCACCTCGGACTATCTTATAGCTTCATCTGTTGGATGTGTGCCATAATTCTTTTAGCAACCTTTTATTTTGCACCCCAATTGTTGCACTTCTCTACCAATAATAGCTATGGAACCTCTTTCATAACTCAAATTTTTTTTTCATCTAGTTCCTTTTTTGGACTGAATAAGTCATGATTTGTCTAATCATTGACACATGAAAAAAAAAATGACCAATCGAAAAATTTGAAGGAAAATCAATTATGTATGCCACTACCCCGATCTGATCTAAAACCTCATATCGACTAATATACCTTGAACTTAGCTTATCTATCCAACCGAATTTCATAACAACCTTCATAGGAAAACATTAAATAAATAAATAAAACCTATTCACCTCTTATGAACTTCAAATTAGAATCTTATTTATTGGTATAGGACTTTTGTGTGCCCTATTCTGTTTGAAGTCATCTCTGCATTCAACATAAGCTTTTCCAAGGCTAGCAAGACCAACTTTGAACCAAATAGTTGTGACTTCTCAGGTTTGAACTAACCAACTAGCAACAACATCGTCGTCCATTTAAACCCTCAAACAACAAAATCTGTATACTAAGCTAGTACTAACGAACTCGGTCAAAATCAACTCATCATAAGATACTCACTAGGTAACATCCCTCGATAATGTTGGATCTCGATATATATGCTTATGTTCTTTCACTATATTAGAACGCAATCAAACACCACGACTACGGTCCTGTAATGAAATAGAAATACCTCCATATTATTGGAACACATCCAGACGCTCATATGTAATGCTCTCAAGTACGATTATGCTAAAACATATTTGTATGCCCCTATAAAATACTTTTATGTACGATGGCATTGGAACATACCCATATGCCCCTACGTAAATATTTCATACATTATTTATCTTGTAACACATAATGATATCGGTCTCTCGTTCCATTGCATTATCTTTTGAACATATTTATAGATATATTGCAAAACCAGTCTGCATTGAATTAGGCATAGGAACTCAACGAGCCTACCACGGTCACTTAAACTAGGATCACAACTTACTTAATGAACATGGCACGCTTACTACAATATCTTGAATAGTCTATTTTTACTCTCTCTTTTTTATAGGTACAATCATATTTGTAGTAATTTCTGGAGTCTTTAACTCCTGCATTTACATATGAATAGTTCGAACATCAAGGAATATTTTTTTATATCCTGCATCACACTCTCCCATAGTTCCCCTGATCCTAATGCATAATTGTATATCTGGAACATACTACATTTTATAAATATAATAGCTTATCAAGTATGAATCTCTTGAAGTCACCCACAATAGGTATACAGACATTCAACTCTTTAGCTATAGTGCTCTAATAGTCATTCACTATCAAATAGGTTCCGCCTCTAAGTGCTGATGACTAACTCCTTCAATAAGGTCAGGACTCTCACACTGCTAAACTTTGCTTCCTCAAATAAAAATAATTGTGTCACACGTGCTCTAGCCTTAGCAGGAGTAATATTATCGATCTATCACCCTTTTACTCCATCATAAGTCTCATAATATTACACTATAAGAATAAAAATTCACAAATGTGATGCTGGTATTTAATTAATGTTATCTTAATGTCTATAAGATCCTCCTCAACCGTTGTATATTTTTCTATCAACTATGAAAATATTCTCATATGTCGTTAATAAACTAATTAGAAGACTTAAGAACAATTTTGAATACTCGGTTCATCTAGTCCACGATGATAACCAGCGCATTCGACTATGTAAAAGACATCACCAGATGTTCACACCAACTACGACAAGTTTTTGGTACCAACTATGGCGATTTTGGTATTTGTTCTTCCGAATATCTAACTCTTTTATCTTTCACTCATGGTGTACAGATCACAACTTTTATTTTGAACATAAGATAACACCATATAACTGAGGGCACAAATCACCTAAGCATATAGAAAAAAATTTGACATTCATTGCACTTTAAGTTTTCTATTAATTATTGATAAATGCATATATGGATCTGCCAGTTTATTTTTATTTTTCTCAACTAATTGAACTTAAACACTTCGAAAGTGATATATTTTGTCTAGCAACCTCTTAATCCCAAAATCTTGTAACTTTTCTTTTAGTTCCTTTGACCCACTAAGTTATTCTATAACATAAAATAAATATAGACTAGGTTTCTGAAAATATCTCAGTATCCAAGTCTATGGTGCACTCGACAAGTCTTATGAAAATACACTCGAAAATTCATTAATCACAAAGATTAATTCAATAGTCGGTTACCCGACTCTAGTACCCTAAGTTATAGTTAAATACAACAAATACCCTTTACTTATAATATCTAAAACTTTTTATTAACGAAGTAGCTTTGCCTAGAGAGATACCAAGCGAATCCTCTATAATAAGCTCAAGCGAAATAGGAAATTTGATAGTCTTTCATAGCAAGCAAGTGTAAAGAAACACGAAGTCGACTAATCAAGCCCAAGATAATCTCAATTCAACCATGCTAAGTTATAACAAATTTATTAATATATCAGAATTCTGAACCATGTCCACACATATCCGATAAATTGGCCCAATAGTAAAACTCCCCTGCTTAGGTTAAAACCAAATGGTAGATCTAAGTACTCGATTTTTTTTGTCCTCATATGCCCAATCATCTCATAACATGTTGTTATTCTTCCTCAAATATATGCTTTATCGAATACAATGTACGTTAACAAAATTGTATAAACTGATTACGTTTCTCAGAAATAGTCACGCCATTTCAGGTTTTTTTAAGTACCCAACTTCATTTAGTGTCCATATATTTCTTTCTATTGTGTGCCAGTCTCATTCTATTGTGTGCCAGTCTCACTAGTCCATGTTTAACCCTTACTTCACTAGCTAATAATGTCACTATGCACTAAGTTTCATAATCAAACTCTTACTGTGTTGGTGCATAGACATACACTTAATTTTTTTTTCACAAGCTAGCATTCATACACGAACTCTTACCATTAACAAATTTTGCATTACGTGGTGCCAATACCATAATTATATTTAATGCACTTGAATTGTTCAATCCTACGCTACAGTCACATGTATAACATCACTATCACGATACCACTAATACTATCAAAGCGTTTCAATAGGCATTAAGCTAAGAAATATATAAGCACTTTCCTCAGATATATTTTACCATCATGTCCAACAACCTAGACGTGGCTAATTTATTACATCTCTTACGTTACCGCTCAAATCTTTTCTCTCATTTCCAAACTCATAATGGAGGGTTATATCCGCAAACTCGAATATTGAATAATTTGCTCTTAGGCAAAAGTCGTATGCTAGATCACTTTACCATTCAAATAGAGTCTTGACATTCAAACATTTTACTAACTCTGTGCTTAAAAATTTTGCGAGTTTTCCTTCATAACTCGAGTTACCCCAACTTTTATAACCAATTGATTCTCAAATAGAACCAATGCATACAACGGACCATGAATTCAAGGCCACTCTCAATCTCATATATTTTATTTAAAATTTCCAAATCAAGTGCGTTATCCAACAGAGGCGGATGCGCGTGTCCAAACCATCTGCGAAAGGGACAATCCAAAGTCAAACTCAAGTATCTGAATGCACGATCAAGGAATGAAAGAAGAGAAAACATCCTAAATGCTTAGTAGCCTCAAGGTCATAAGTATGGGCACCTACATACTCATGAACAAGACTTAACTAAACACTGCTCCATGACCCGGGACTTAAAGACTACGCACTGATACCACCTTTGTCACGTCCCAAACTACCCCCTAAATATGACTGGCACCCAGTTAAGACGACCTGCCAGGCTAACCTCTTTCTCTAATATTTAACCATTTACACAAACACTAAGCGAAAAAGATGCATGCCTAATAGTATTATCAATAATTAAAGAGAAAATTATTATCGCTCAATATCTTAGTCAATTGATAGAAAAATCAACAATCACTCACCTAATAAAACTCTAGCTCAAATCCCACGCTTAGACCATGGAGCATCTAACAGAGTAATATGAGTTTTATTGACGGGTATGCAAATGCCAAAGAAAAAGAAAATAACTAACACGAGCTAGGTAATTCCTAAACGAAAGCCTCCACAAACAATGTGGTGGCTCACCTTAGCAATAGGATCCACTCGAACAAACTCGTCAGCCACTAGCTCTATCACCCGCAATGGTATCTGCATAGAGATGCAGGTAAGGAGTGAGTTATACGTAAATATAACCCAATAAGATCCTTGACCTGCCACTTTAAATTCCTCTGGAACAAGTGTTAGAAAATACAAACATACCACAACACGAATGATATAGTAAATATAATAATTATACAATAACTCAATATATGTGTATCAACAGAGTTATTAAGAATTAACAAAGAAGAATACACACTAAGGACTTATCATAATTACAGTGAAAGAAATTTACCAACACACCTACGAGTCCACAACGACACCACAATGCCTCAAATATATAACAGAGCATACACAATGCTCACTGAAGCATACACAATGCCCCAAATATATCAAGAAGCATACACAATGCTCGGGTGATGTACAAAGGCATACACAATGCCCCAATATTATGGCGCACAGCCGTATCAAACTCAATATCATGGCACACAGTCGTATCAAACTCAACATCGTGGCGCACAGCCGTATTAAACTCAACGTCGTGGCGCACAGCCGTATCATAATCAATATCGTGGCGCATAGCCGTATCAAACTCAACATCGTGGCACACAACCGTATCAAACTCAACATCGTGGCACACAACCGTATCAAACTCAATAAATGGCTCACAGCCATATCAAACTATCAAACAACTTATAATATAATATATATATTTTTATATTTTTTATAAATAATATATTTACGGCTAGTCTAAGACTACCAATTTAGCCTAGCGCACGCTTGTCCCAACACATGGACCATGCAGAAAAAAATATATTCTGAAAACGGGTTTTAGAAAAGCATGCATCAAAGCTTAAAGTCTCACTTACCTCGCTAACCACATGTTTTCCAACCTTGCAACGTATACAACACCAACCAAATGGCCTTCAATGACCTCAATCTATACAACATATTGATAATCGATGTCACTTAATGTCACGACCTAAACCTCGATCGTGATGGCGCCCAACACCTTGTTAGGCAAGCCCGACCATTTAACATTTCCATCCCAATTATTAAACTTAAAAATACCATTTAAGCATAAACTCTCGATTTCTTAATAATAAAAATAGTGCAGAAACCAAAATAACAGTAATAACAGCCCAATAGATCTGGCGTCGCAAGTCTGTGCCTCTAGATACAACTGGATATCATCCTATACATAAACAAGTCTAGTGCGGGAGTAAAAGAAATGACAAGAGGAGAAAATCGGGTCCTGCGGACGCCAGCAGCTACCTCGAATACTCCGACACTTAACCGAGCAGCAGCATATAATCCCAGCTAAACCTTCGGGGTCCCTGTATCTGCACACAAGGTGCAGGGAGTAAAGTGAGTACTCCAACTCAGTGAGTAATAGCAATGAATAACAACTGAAAGAAAGGAATCCTGTAAGAACGTTATGCAGTTCTATAAATAATAGTAGGGTATTAACATTTGCTAAACAGGAAAATCTGGTAACAATCTCCTACAGTCCAACAATTTACCAACACTGCTGCGGCGCGCAACCCGATCCTCACTAACACTGCTACGGTGTGCAGCCCGATCCGATATAATATATATAATGCTGCGGCGTGCAGCTCGATCCAATATAATAGTCGACTGCGCTCACTGGGGGTATGTGCAGACTCCGGAGGGGCTCCTTCAGCCCAAGCACTATAATACTGCGGTGTGCAGTCCAATCCATATAATATATCACTGCGGTGTTCAGTTCGATCCATATATATATCACTGTGGCGTGCAGTCCGATCCATATATGTATATATATACTACTGCAGCGTGCAGTCCGATCCAATACATGTATATGTATATACTGCTGCGGCGTGCATCCCGATCCGGTATATATCAAATA
>MU758436.1:2026-13936 GCA_026770625.1 Nicotiana glauca
CTTCTTCAGGAGGCTTATTTCCAATAGAGTACTAAATAGATAAACATATTTACGGCGGAGTCCCATATGGATAAGCTTCTTCAGGAAGCTTATTTACAACGGAGTACTAAATGAACATCCATTATATAATATATTTATAACACTAACTGAGTTATTAACTATTATTTTCTTTTTTGATCAGCTACAACAAATAGTTGTTGGTAGTTTTTATATATTAAATTAATTATTGTAATAAATATGCAATTACTTTAGATTCAGTATTATATCACATAAGTGACAAAATAATATATTATAGAGGATATACTTCCTTTAAATTTACACGAAATATATGTGTTTCAACCATACATGATAATTGCTTATTTAATACCCATTATGAAATTAATTTTACAAGAATTAACTATTTTCCAAATATTTTTAATTTTTGAGTTAATTTACTAATGCCAGAATTATTTAATATTAATCCACTAGAATAATGACACTTCAAAACCAAGTATATGCTTCAACTATTAATTTCAAGTAAATATGTCAGGATCGAGTCATCTTTCAATAGTAAATTATTTAGTAATTTTTTTAGCAACACTACATTCATCATTTTTAGAAACTTATATTTTTATGTTATAACTCAAATACATTCTTTTCAAAAATAATAAACTTTGAGATAGGATACACGCGCATCGCACGTAACCATAGACTAATATACATAAAAAAGAATTAACCTTACTTACACAGTACTTTTTCCACAAAAAAGCTTCGAATAAACTCCTACCACGGTTCCGCCCCTAGCTCCGCTCATGGGATGGGTCGAAAGCGGATAATGAAAAAGGGAACAAAATAATCTGACCCGATTCATATTTAATACGGATAAAAATGAATTAGTCAGCGGATAATATGGACTACCATGTTATATGACTTCTTCAATATGAGTACTTTTGGGAGAATTCCTAGTCTCCAAAACTTGAGGAACCTTCAATATTAGGTTTTACAAGTGTGAAAGTTAAACTCGTTAATTATCCATTTAGAAAATGGATAATATAGTTTTTATCTATATTTAACTCGTTTTTAAAGAGTTTATTATCCAACGCATATTTTAGTAGATAATAGGAATGGTTAACTATTTTATATTGACCGTTCCCCAATCAGCAGCGTTTCTGGCATATTTAAAAAAACTTTGTGAAAATTCTGACTTCTCTGATAGGAGTCCTTTAGTATATATACTCCCTTCAGTTCAAAATAAGTGATTTTTGGCATTTTTCTTGTGGTCCAAAATAAGTGATTTTTTTAAATTTCAATACAACAACAACAATAACAACAGCCCAGTATAATCCCACAGGTGGGGTCTGGGGATGGTAGAATGTATGCAAACCTTACCCCTACCCCGAGGGGCAGAGATGCTGTTTCCAGGAGACCCTCAACTCAAGAAAGCACCAAGTGACGATATATTAGTACTATGGATAGACTCATAATAAAATAACATAAAATACACAACATAACATGAAATAACCTAAAATAGAAAAATAACAGCAATATAAGAAAATATAGGAAATATGAGAAAGATGGGAGGTAAACTAATAACCATCATATAAAGCCCTGCATCAGTACCTGATCAATAGCATCCTAAGTCTACCACCTAACTGGCTTGTCTCACTCTAGTGCGAAGTAAAAATATTCACACCTTCCCCTAGCCTACAACCTTAATGTTCGACCTCCACAATTCCCTGTCTAGGGCCATGTCCTCAGTAATCCTAAGTCGCGCCATGTCCTGCCTGATCACCTCTCCCCAATACTTCTTAGGTCTCCCTCTACCTCTCCTCGTGCCCACCACCGTCAATCGCTCACACGTCCTCACAGGTGCATCAGTGCTCCTCCTCTGAATGTGCCCGAACCACCTTAGTCTTGCTTCCCGCATCTTGTCCTCTATGGGGGCCACGCCCAACCTCTGTCGAATCTCTACATTCCTAATCTTATCCATCCTTGTATACCCGCACATCCACCTCAACATCCTCATCTCTGCTACTTGCATCTTCTGGATGTGTAAGTTCTTAACCGGCCAATACTCGGTACCGTACAACATGTTGGACCTAACTACTGCTCTATAAAACTTACCTTTAAGTAACGGTGGCACTTTCTTGTCACACAGGACTCCCGTCGCTAACCTCCATTTCATCCATCCCACTTCAATAATGAAATAATTATTTTTTCCTATATTATCCTTGGAGTAAATAGTGTTGGAATATGTGTTAGGAGTGTTTATATGTGAGATAGTAAAAATTAATATGGTCAATTCTATTGCTAATTAATGCTAAAAGATAAATTTCTTAATATGTATGAAAATATTAAAAAAAAAAAAAAAAAAAAATAGGTAGTACTAATCGGTGGATATTGCTAACTTGTGAATATTTTGGCACCTTCATTAAATATATATCGTACATGCCATATTGTGCTGGTCTAAGCTATAACAGTAGCCTACTCCCATAGGGTCCGGAAAAAATTGTTGTTCCATGTGAGGAAAACCGAGAATGTGAACCCAGGCAACTATTCCTAGCAGAGACATTGTAATTCTTGTCCCCCTTTATTCTTTTCTTTTCCTTTTCAATAAATGCTTTAATTATTAGTCGTTTTCTCATTACTCTTTAGTTTATAGTTTATACCACTGCCTTATATTTAATCAACTGTAGGTCTACATTTACCTCCTTAGGTAGCCTTTTGTTGTTGGAGGGGAGTGGGGTGGGGGGTGGAGGTTGACAGGTGCCATGCAAAAGCTAGTAAAGCAAATCTTGAGCGACAATAAATCAGATAACAAAAGAGAAATATACTAAAAGAGTTATAAATTTTTAACGTGGTTCGACCAATTGACCTACGTCCATGGCGGAGATGAGGAATCACTATATAAAAAAAGAGTACAAAATATCGAGAGAACAACCTCACAAAGAGGCAAACACAATTGACACACTAACACTTGTCTTATAAAGTTCTCCTCTAAACATGACTTTCTAACCCCTTATGGCTACATTATGGATGCTACTAAATGAGAAGGAATGATCATCAATTTATAAAAGTCCAAACTTTTTTCTATAAGAAAAGGGACTAGCCAAATACGAGAGATTTATAATTTTCTACTACAAGAAGAAAAACTCAATTATGATAAATATGTTGCCTTTGCTTCGAGAGATAGGAAAATTCAATATAGTAAGAAAATCAGGACAACACCTACAAATAATTTTTTTTTATCCCATAGGAGGATGCATGAGATAACTAATCCTAAAATAGTTAATTATGTGATAATTGGTTTTCCAACCAAATGACTCCTTAAGTGTCTAAAGACCATATGAGCAAGTATTCTGTCAGTCTGGTGCTGGTGTGTCTAAAAATGACAAGTACTTAAAACTTTAACAGTAGATGATATACAACTACAGGGGAAAATACATAGGAAGAGCTATATATCAGTCTTTTATGAGGGGATATATATATATATATATATATATATATTCAAGCAAAATAATTGAGGGGATTTTTCGATTGACAATCAAAATATGCGATATATGTCGTTCTTTGTCATGCAAAAGGAAAATTCAGGCGCACGCGCACGTAATATAGAATTGAAAAAAGTGAATTCCTGCTGCCTTGCGATATAAAGCAAAAAGTTTAACCTCATAGAAAAAAAGAAAGGTCTTTCAACATTCAATCTTTTCCAAGTCTGCCAATTCAAGAATCCGTCACATCCGTCATCCAATTTCTCCTGTTTAGAGGCCCCTACTAACCGTCCAAAGATCCCCTTGTCCATTTTAGGTTTACCCCTACCACGCTGCCATCTATTCGCTATATTAATAGTACTATTCGGTTGATGTTATAGTTTCACTTACAAAGTTTAAAAAAAATAAGAAGACTTTTAAAATATGTGATTCTAAAAAAATGTATAAAAATGTGTGCATATATATATATATATATATATATATACAAACAAAATATAATTTTATATATTTTTTCGGTTATTATTTTTACAGTGACTATACCGTGTCATATTTCCCAAAAAAAGAGGGCCAAGCATGTGGGTCGACAGAAGTTTGGGAGAAATTAAAAAATAGCCAGATTTATAACTGGTCGTTCCAAAATAGCTCAATTTCAAAAGTAATCGAAATTTAGCCACTTTTTATGTAAAGATAAATCTGAGCGAAAATACTGTTCAAAACTCGGAAAATACTCTAGTATATTATGCTGGAGTTCCATCATAAGTATACTTGAACTCCAGCATATTATACTGGAGTTCCAGGATAAGTACACTAGAACTCCAGCATAATATACTGGAGCCAGCAAAGTATACCGGCCCAGCATAATATACTGGAGCTTATACACAGGTGCACCTAACTCCAGTATATTATGCTGGACCGATCTCCATTGCAGCAAAATAATGGCTATTTTTTATTGACTTGGTAAACGCTGACTATTTTTGAATGACCAGTCCGAAAACTGACTATACCGTGCTATTTTTACCAGAATTTTGGGAGAATTTACTACCTTAGTGGGCCCAAACAACCACCTCTTATCTGGGCTTGGACTTCAGAACTACAGCCCAAACTGAACTTTCATATTTGATTGATTGATTTGACGAGTTAAAGGCCCCTCACCAGTTTACTTCATTTTGAACTAGTACTATCACAAATCCGTAGCTTTCAGCCCTTTCGTTTCACTTTTCTTCCGTCTTTCTTGCCTTTTTGTCCTAGTGGAACTCCTTTTCCTAAACTGTTTACAAGCACCATTAATGGTAATCCCTCCTCCCTTAATCATGAGTCTGCTTCGAGCTTTAGGAATGTAAGACATTTTGGTATGGAGATTTTACCTCTCATGATGGAAAATACCGGTGCAAATTCAAAGTAGTCAGGCATGTGAGTTCATGAACGAAAGCCTAAGAATATATATATATATATGACAAATTTTCAAAAACCACTATTGTTTAGTGGCTATTAACATTTATATATCTACCATATACATAATTACTTCTTATAGCTATTTAGTTGTTACGCGATTGTATTAATTGTATTCGCGCTACTGTATTTGTATAGGGTTAAATTTGGCCCTCAATGTCTCTACGCCGATGTGTACGCCCATTGAGCATACGCCAACTAAAGCAAGGGTGCGACTTGGGCGTGGGGTCAAAGGCGAAGCCAGTTAAAATTCAGCGTCCTCACTAGGGGACGTTGACTACTTTTTGTACTTTTATGATTATTTCGAGGAAGGCCTCCTGCTATATAAAGGAGACCTTCTCATTGTAAAAGGGGCATCATTATTATTCTCGAATAATACAACTCTCTGATTTTCTCCTACTCTCTCTCTATCTCTACATCTAACGAACACTTATTCTCGAGTTCATACTATCAGATCTACTACAATAATTTTATCTTTTCTATCTCTAGGTTTTATTATATTTGATTACGATTTACCCTCATTTATTTTTTTATTGTTTTTAAGCTTACAAAGTATATTGATAACTTTTGAGCCAAACAATTTGGCGCCGTCTGTGGGGAATTCGAGAATCAAAATCATAGTATCCACCTAGAGAACAACCAACTATCATTCTCTACACCACACGAAGAGATGGCCGAAAATAACACAAGATCGAAAGCAATAGTGAGTGTTACAGCCAATCTCCTTGGTCCTCTCAACGAGGCCAGTGATGAGGGTATCTTGAATGCAACCCCTAGCACCACACCAGGTGCAGAGATCTCACCTTCTCCATCTGAAGATCTGACGATCTTGCATGAAAAAGGAGCTTCCACATCTGTGGCTAAGGAAGCACCCTCGGTGGTCAAGAAGATACTGGAAGAATGGCTAACAAGTACTCTAAGTGGCTTGGTTGAGAAGTCACCGCAAAGTAATGTCAGGCGTATGCCAACGGTAAGCATCACTGCTGCCATGGGTGAACCTGAGGTTGTACGGGCAAATAACAAACCCATCGAAGTACAGGCCAATGATGGCACGCTAACAACCATCCTAAAGAAGATGGAAGAAATGGAGAATGAAAATAAGGCGCTTCGTGACCAAATGAAAGAGCATCAGGAGAGGGTAGACAAGATCCCCGGTGTTCCCAAGTTGCTACCAAAATGCGACGTGGGAAGGTTCGTTGAACAACCATATACCGAAGAAGCTGCCCCTCACTCTATCCCAAAAACCTTCAAGATGCCACCCTACTTGAGGGCATATGACGCAACCACCGATCCCAAGGATCATTTGATCCACTATGTCACTGTTGTGAAGGGAACAACCTATCAAAAAAGCAGGTACCATCGGTGTTGCCGAAGAAGTTTGGTAAGACATTGACAGGAGGGGCCCTAACGTGGTACTCTCAGCTACCAGCTAAGGCAATATCAACGTTCGAGAAAATGGCGGATAAGTTCGTCACCGCCCATGCAGGAGCAAAGAAAGCAGAAGCAAGGGTCAACGACATCTTCGCCGTTAGGCAAACCGCAGGGGAAGGACTCAGGGACTTCCTAGCCAGGTTTAACAGGGTAAGGATGAGTCTGCCAAACGTATCGGAAGGTATGGCAGTCGCCGCTTTCCAGAATGGGCTAAACAGGGACGGTTCGAGGGCAACCAAGAAGCTACTAAGCCGCCTCGTGAAATATCCCCCTACCATATGGGAGGAAATCCACAACGCCTATTGCGCTGAAGTACGAGCGGACGAGGATGATCTTAATGGGACGACCCAACGACTAACAACGATATACTCGGAGACAAGGAGGGATCGACGCAATGAAGGACGGCGAGAACAACTCCCACGCTACAACAAAGACCGGCACCAGCCATACACCAGATCCTCCCATCCACCACCAAGGCATACGGACGCTCTACAGCGATACGTCGCCCCACTCCAAAACGAAAGAGGTACACCTCCTTTATTATCCGCCCATAACTTTTGTGTGTCTCCTTCAGAAATAGTGTATGCACTGGAGAAGCTAGGCACGTAAGTGCAGTGGCCGCAGAAGATGAAATCAGACCCCGCCACAAGGAAATCAAACGTCCTATGCGAGTTCCATCAGGAACGGGGACACAAAACTGAAGACTGCATAGGCCTACGACAAGAGGTGGTCAGGATGCTGAACCAGGGATACCTGAGGGAATTACTTAGTGACAAAGGGAAAATAAACTTTGCACGCGGATGGGAACAACCACACGGGCCGCCGAAGCTGCCCTCTCCCGCACGCAGGATAAACATGATCGTCGGAGGCGACGACGACTCAGCAATCAATCACGTCAAGTTCACCACCACGTACAAACTAAAATGGACCATCGCCCATGAACAGGGTGACGACTTCGAAAATAGTATCACCTTCGATAAGTCCAATGCCGACGGTTTGTCTTTCCCTCATTACGATGCTTTAGTTATCACTTTACTTATCGCCGATACGGATGTTAAAAGAATCATGATTGACGACGGAAGTGGCGCCTGTATTATCCACCCGAGGGTCCTCGCCCAAATGGGACTCGAGGGTAAGGTAATACCGCTTTGCATAGCACTAACTGGTTTTAACAATGCAGTGCAATGGACATCCGGAGAAATATCACTTCCCGTTTTAGCAGGAGGAGTCACGCTGGAAACAACTTTCCACGTGATGAACCAGGAAATGACCTTCAACGCCATGAGCGGTCCCTTCAAGTTTTTACCAAGTGATCAAATTCCCCACCCCGTAGGGGGTATTCAGCATTCGAGGTGAGTCGCGCACCGCACAGGAATGCTACAAAATAGCTCAAGATTGCACCCATACCAAACAGTTAAAAGGGGCGAGTGCAGAAGCATAACAATCAGCTGTGTTGGGGACTAAAGTCAACACGACAACGGACGCCATCAGATACCCCGACGTCGTGGAAGCCTCTAAAGAAACGATCGAAGATCTCGACCCAGTCCAATTGGACGATGCCGACCTCACAAAGAAAGCCTACATCGGGCACGGCCTCACCAACCCGAGTAAGTATCGTGAATTCCTAACTAACCATGCAAATTTATTTGCTTTTTCCCATTCAGATATGCCGGGAATCTTGCGAGACATCGCCACCCACAAGTTGAACGTTGATCCATTACACCTGCCCGTGCGACAGATGAGAAGGAAGTTCAACGCCGCTATCAATGAAGCGGTCAGCGAGGAGGTAGACAAATTACTGTCCAACGGTTCCATCAAAGAATCGAAGTACCCCCAGTGGGTTGCCAATGTCGTCATGGTCAAAAAGAAAAATGGAAAACGGATAATGTGTGTGGATTTCACTGATCTGAACAAGGCAAGCCCGAAGGATTCATTCCTACTACCCCATATCGACCAATTGATCGACGCCACCGTGGGACATGAACTGTTGATCTTCTTAGATGCCTACTCCGGCTACAATCAAATCATAATGGCCGAGGAGGACCAGGAGAAAATAACTTTCATCACCCACCAAGGGACATATTGCTACAAGGTAATGCCCTTCGGGCTAAAAAATGCGGGGGCTACATACCAAAGACTGGTCACCAGAATGTTCAAAGAACAGCTTGGTATGACCATGGAAGTCTATATCGACGATATGCTGGTGAAGTCGACAAAGAAAGAAGACCACGTCGACCATCTAAAAGAAGCCTTCAAAATATTGAGAAGGTACGGGATGAAGCTGAACCCCGAGAAATGCGCCTTCGGCGTAGCCTCGGGAAAATTCTTAGGATTTCTCGTGTCTCAACGAGGCATCGAGGTCAACCCAGATCAGATCAAGGTGATAGATGCAATACCTGAGATTCTGAACAATAAAAAATAGGTACAAAAGCTAATGGGGCGAATAACCGCCCTGTCCAGATTCATCTCACGGTCCTCCGACAGGTGCCATAAATTTTTCAATGTGTTGAGAAGAGACAACGGGTTACAATGGAATGAGGAATGCGTCGAAGCCTTGAGAAAATTGAAAGCATACCTATCTTCGCCACCGCTACTGGCCAAAGCGAGTCCAGGCGAGCCCCTGCTGGTATATTTGGCCGTCTTCGAGGTCGCCGTCAGTGCAGTCTTAGTTCGCGAAAACGAAGGTACGTAATCTCCTATTTACTATATTAGCAAAACCTTAGTGGACGCCGAAACACGGTATCCACACCTTGAAAATTTAGACCTGGCATTGGTCGTAGCTTCACGAAAGGTACGACCCTATTTTCAGTGCCACCCCATAAAAGTAGTAACGACCTTACCCTTGAGAAGTGTCCTACATAAGCCTGAGTTATCAGGCAGACTCGCTAGATGGGCTATAGAGCTCAGCGAGCACGATATCTCATATCACCCAAGAACCGCCATCAAGTCGTAAGTACTTGACGACTTTATAGCCGATTTAAGTGCAGAAATACTGCCAGAAGCGGAACTGGAGGAACGTCGTACCTCCTCCAACACCGACCTATGGACTCTTTACACTGACGGCGCCGCTAATGCCTCGGGATCAGGACTGGGACTCGTTCTTGAGGTCCCCACGGGCGAAATAATTCGCCAATCCATGCGGTGCCCCGAAATGACTAACAACGAGGCCGAGTATGAGTCTGTTATTGCAGGTATAAAACTAGCCATCAAATATGGGGCTGGACAACTCGTTCTCCACTGCGACTCCCAACTCGTAGTGAACCAGGTCACCAGTACTTACCAAATCAAGGAGCAGAGATTGCAAAAATATCAGTCAGAGATCCACAGATTAATGACTGAGTTTGACAACTGCCGCTTCGAAAAAATTTCGAGGGCACGGAACGTTGAAGCAGACGATTTGTCAAAATTGGCCGCAGCCTCCAAAAACTTCAACAAAGAAAGCGTGGTCACCCTCCTCCATTCAGCCGTTGATCATACTGAGGTACTCTCTTTAAATTTGACTTGGGACTGGCGCAATCAATTTGTATCCTATCTGCAGGATGGTACACTCCCACTTGACAAAAAAGAAGTAAAGAAGCTCCGCATACAGGCCGCCAGGTATTGCCTGATAAACCACGAGCTCTACAAAAGGACGTTTGGCGGACCCCTGGCTAAGTGCCTAGGGCCGCACCAAACGAGACCAGTACTCAAAGAGGTACACGAGGGTCACTGCGGCTCCCATACAGGAAACCACACCCTCGTACGCTGCATAATATGAGCCGGTTATTATTGGCCACCATGAAGAAAAAGGCAGCAGAATATGTTCGCCGATGCGAACAATGTCAAAAGTATGCCCCCATGATACACCAACCAGGAGAGACCCTCCACTCAGTCACTTCCCCATGGCCTTTCATCAAATGGGGAATGGACATAGTCGGTCCCCTTGTCGACGCCCCCCCTTTTTCCCCCTTCTTTAAAAAAAATAAAGAAATCGGGTTTATGACATTATGGACAAAACAACTTTTATTCCCTTTTGAGGAATCGGGTTATGGATTTTGGAGAGTCGTCACCTAATGATTATAGTACATTAGGACACTTTAAAGAAAAGAAGCGATTTTGAAAGAAAACTAGAGTTCGGGTATGGGCTTGAGATTATCTCGAGGGGAAGGTGTTAGGCACCCCTCAAGATCCACTAGTGTGGTTCCCGGCCATGCTTTAATTGTGACTTTAAAAGAAAGGGAACACGTAAGGTTTGCACATAGCAATTACAGATAAGTTTGAAAGTTTTAGGGAAAAAATGACATAAATGATTAAAAGAAGGATTAATTGGAAGGAAACATAATTTTAAGAAAAAAAAACATTATACACAAATAAAGAAAAGGAAAGGGGTCCTAGGTTTAAATATAATGTGGATCACATCAATGCAATACTCAGCAATCACTCCTCAAAAGAGGGGTCGCACGAGATATTAGCGCACAGGTCATCATATCCATATTCTACCCTTCCCACACCATTAAGGTATTTAAACGTGTGGATTGGTCACGAATGCTTATTGCGTGCTATTACCCGTCCCGTCCTATAAGTCCTAGAGGGTGTTTTAGGACCACTATTCCTATAAGGTGAGGACTAGGTTGAACCCTTAGGTTTAAAGTCCAAAATACTAAGCGACATACAAAAGCAAATAGGACTTCATATAAGGGATCACGTTAAGGCATGTAAAAGGCTCAAATACCCCTCCACGAATAGACATACAATTAGCACTCCTCAATCACATTTAAGGTCTAAGGGAGTGAGAGTTTAAAATCTGGAATATTCGAAAATAGATTAGAATAGAAGCTGAAAGTTTGGGCAGAATTTGGCAGGAGAGTTGGAAAAACTGAAGATAAAGCAGTAAAATACGTAGCATTTAGGAATAGAGGAAAACATTTTTTTTCCAGACACATTGAAGGCCATATACGTATGCAGTACCCTGCGAACAGGAGAAGATAACATAATTTCCGACAGGTAGGGTAGAAAACGTATAGCACCAGTGTAAAAGAGAAAGAGGAGTAAGTACATTAATATTAAACACATCATTAAACACATCACAGAAGACGTTTAAAAGCACAGTACTCTGCTATTTCTTAGAAAATAGTAATTTAGTTCCGGACTGAAAAAATAACATATAGCGGAGACGTAAAAGTTATTCAGGATTGCGAAAAAAAAGAGAGAGAGAGTACTGAAAATATTAGTGTCAAAAATATAGTCTTTGAAAATTACAGAAGTCGTAATACTCTAATAAGTTTTTAGGGAAAACAGTAGTCCAGTCTTGGACTGGAAAAGTAACTTGGTTGAAAACATATAGGTGAAAAAGTAAAACGGGAATTTAGTAGTAAAACCAAACGAACTTCAGGGAGGCAAACAAGTTTAGGCAATTTAAAGAGGTCGAATGGCTTATACTTAAGACGATTAATCAATTTTATCCATCCTAAGGCTTGCCTAGGCGTTGTAAAAGAAAGCGGACATGCACCTCGTTTTCCAATTTTGGAGAAACCCTGTTAACCAGCCTTATGTGATTGAATAACTAATGAGATGGCCAAAA
>MU758438.1:4674-28283 GCA_026770625.1 Nicotiana glauca
TCAACGACCAGTGGTAAATCTGGCTATTTTTGAATTTCTCCCTGAAAAGACTGTATTTCAATTTGGGCAGATAGGACGAGGTTGATCAAAGCCCAACAAGGAGCAGTAGCCGAGCGAGCCGCAGAAGTCGAAGAATAGAAATAGCGGCTAGTGTAGTCTTGGAACTAGTGATAGGAATATTCTTCCGCATATTTTCTTTGTGGTACTTTTTAGGGTCTTTAGGGGGCACGGGAGATTTAATCTAAGAAAACTATTGTAAGAAGTTGAACATTGAGAGAAAATATAAAGTTTACCTTTCCATAGTGATTGATTTTATCAATTATTTTTCTTTTCCACTCACATGATCCAAGAGAGCATTACTCATATTCTTGTTTACTTTCATACTTCGTTGTCACAAGGAAGAATCTTCCACATCATTTCATATTTGGGTGAATTGTTCCTCCTATTTATATTTATTGTCACTTCTTGCTCATTATTCTTTCTTCATTAACTCCCTAAAGTGTGTATTTAATGAATGAATATACGGTTATGAGCATTTGGTAAACAGTGTCACCCAAACTCTAAACTAGATCTAGGAATTATTATGCTTTACTAGGATTCACCTTTCACCTCAGTTATCATTAAATTAGTTTAACAAAGAGTACTATATTTTTAACAATTTGAAGCCGTCTGTGGGGATTTTCTTGTCAAAATCATATTCTTTCTAGATCTACAAAAATACACCAATAGCAAAGTGCAAAGTTTTCTTTTCCCTACTTGCATAATCTAACATGGCAGGAAATGAAGAAGAAAGACTAAAAGCAGTGGTAGGCCTCACTGCTAATCTCCTAAACACCATCAATGAAACTCACAGAGAGGACGATGAGAATGTGACACTCAATGTCTCACCTGGGCGAAGTGACTCACCTACCTTTCACGGTAGCGTTTTCGCTTTTCATGGGAAGGGAACCTTTACGTCCACTATGGAGGAAGCATCACCAGCCGTAAAAAAATTACTAGAGGCGTGGCTAACGAATATGCTGAACAGTATACTCGACAAACCCGCTCAAAGGACAAGTAGAGAAGGTGTGCGAGTTGACGTCGCCACAACAACCAATGAGTAACACACCCAACCTCCCTCGACAGGTATCACTCACTATATTAATGATGCAGGTAATGACGCCCTCACTACCATCCTTAGAAAGATGGAGGAAATGAAAAACGAAAACAAAGCACTCCGCGACCAAATGAGAGAGCATAAAGAAATGGTAGATAAGATACCAGGCGCCCCAAAACTCCTACCAAAGCGGGACGCCAGCCGGTTTGTGGAACAACCATATAGCGACGAGGCCACACCGCATGCTATACTAAAAACTTTCAAAATGTTTCCATACTTCAAAATATATGACGAAACAACAGACCTTGAGGATCACATCATCCACTACGTTACTGCAGTGAAAGGCAACGACCTCGCTAAGGAGCAAGTGTCATCTATATTGCTAAAAAAGTTTGATGAAACCCTTACCGAAGGATCATTAACATAGTACTCACAACTGCCCGCACGGTCTGTACATACATTTGAAGAAATAGCCGATAAATTTTTCCCCGCCCATGCAGGGGACAAGAAAACGGAAGCTAGGGTAAATGACATATTTGCCATCAGGCAGTCACCTAGCGAAGGGCTCAGCGATTTCCTCGCCAGGTTCAATAGAGTGAGAATGACCCTTCCAAATGTATCAGACGAGATGGCAGTAGCAGCTTTTCAAAACAGGCTAAACAGGAGGGGGTCTAGGGCTACCAAGAAACTATTGAGTAGACTAATAAAGTACCCTCCCACCACGTGGGAAGAAATACATAACGCTTATTGCGCTGAAGTGAGATACGACGAGGATGATGTCAACGGGCCTACTCAACATCTGACCTCAATCCAAATGAAATCTAGGAAAGATCGAAGAAATGAGCAGAAGGGATCTCGCGGGGTTACGACCTAATCAAGAAAGACATTAGGCTTATGTTAGAGGCACCCTCAGGGCGCCTCCACATCATGACGAAGGTCCATCCAGACCGCGAACATGAATCCACCGAAACAAAAAAGGCATGCCCCCTTGCTATCGGCTCACAATTTTTGTGTTTCCCCCTCAGAAATAGTCTACACGTTAGAAAAGCTCGGCCTAAAGGCAAAATAGCCACAGAAGATAAAGTCTGACCCAAACACCAGAAAGTCAAACACTCTCTACGAATTCCACCAAGAACGGGGTCACAAGACCGAGGATTGCATCGCCCTCAGACAGGAGGTCACTAACATGCTTCACCAAGGGCACCTAAAAGAGTTGATGAGCGATCGAGGGAGGGCCAACATTGCTCGGGGGCAAGAGCAACATCAGGGACTGCCCAAACCACCTTCCCTAGTTAGAATCATTCAAATGATCATCGGGGAAGGCGACGTCGTATCTATCAACAGCGTGAAGTTCACCACCACTCACAAGCTCAAGCAGTCAATCACCTACGAACGGTATGACGAACTCAAAGAAAGTATCCGAAAACTTGTTGCTCCCAAATGCACACGCAAGTATACATGGTCGTACAAGTAATAAAATTATAAGTCGAGTGTTGAACCCATACAGACCTATATTAACTAATCACTAACTCACCAATATTGTTATTCCGTCAAGCTAAATTTGAGTTCAAAAGTTTAATTATACTAAACTACAATTCTAAGTAATAGCTAAATTATCAAGCGGTAGAATGTTCTTAAGTATTCAATAGAGACAAGTATTCTAGGGTTGTGATCGATTCACCAATCCTATTGTGTTCTAGTTAACTCTTCCCCTCATACAATTCACTCATGGTTGCTAATTAATCGATAATTGCTCTCATAACCTTCTCCCGAAATACTACTTGCCTATTCAAAATAGATTAACGCCTATATTCCTATGGATCAATATATTAAGAATACATTAAGATTACGATATTTAATTAAGCATGGTGACTAGGTATATTCCTATCCTAACCCCAAATCCCCCCCCCCAGGGTTAAGATCATGCTCTCTTCAACTCTTCTCTAATCTAAACACGACTTTCCCAAGCATAACATAGATAGTAAATAAAACTTAACTGCTGGCCAGACAATTAAGCAATTAATCACAGAATTGAAGAAACAACCATATATTAGTGAATTATAATCGAGGTTAAATCAACTTTAAACAATAATATTCAAGGCTAAATCACAACCCCAGAACAATGGGTTTTTGTAGCCACTCGTTGTACTAGCAAACGATTGCATAAGTTTTGAATAATTAGAAATACTAGAAAAGATGAAGAAAATTGAGAATTTTCCGATTCCTTAGGATACCGTGTGTGTTTTTCCTCCAAAGTGGCGTCTCTCCTATCAAAAATAGCTTTAGTCTTACTTTTATACGTGTTGTAGGTCTAAGGCCGAAATAACCTTGTCCCGGGCAAAATTGGAGAAAACTCACATCACCGGCACCCTGGCTAGCTCCAGGCGCCCTCCACGACGCTCCAGTATTTTTAGCTACTATTTTTGGTGCCACGGGTAGGGTTGGGCGCCATAGGGTGGCACCCAAAATCGCAAGTTTCCCGATTTCGTTCGTTTTGGCTCTAATTTTGCATGTTTCGCCCCTAATTGCTCCCGAATCATTCATACGCATAAAAACACTTCAAATTAATATAAACCATCACATTTACCATCCCAAATTCAAGAAATAAAAGTGAAATATGAGGCGATATACATAAAAATATATATGATTTAAGTTAAATATCAGTATCATCTTTGATAAGTCGGATACCCACAGTTTGGTCATTCCTCACTATGGCCTTGTCATTACTTTACGTGTTTTTGATACTGATATAAGACGTATCATGGTCGATGATGGAAGAGGTGTATGTATCATCCATCCCCGAGTTCTCACCCAAATGAAGCTCGAGGACAGGATAGTGCCATGTTGCATTACGCTAACAGGTTTTAACAATGCAGTTGAGTGAACATCTGGAGAAATCACGCTGTCCGTCCTGGACGGCGGCGTAACGCTGGAGACCATGTTCCACATCATGGACCAAGATACGGCGTACAACTCCATCATAGGCCGTCCATGGATACACGCCATGAAAGTCGTTCCCTCCAGTTTGTACCAAGTCATTAAATTTCCCATCCTCTGGGGAGTATTCTGCATCCGAGAAGAGCAACACACGGCTTGAGAACGCTATCGCATCGCCCAAGACTGCACGTACACCCAACAACTGAAGGGAAATTCCAAGGAAGCATATCAATAAACGAAGTCGGGGGCGGATGGAGATGAAAAGAAGGACATTATCAGCAACCCTAAAATCATAGAAGCCACAGGGTCAACCGTGGAGGACATCGACCCCGTCTAACTAGACAACGACGACCACAACAAGAAAGCTTTCATCAGCCATAAACTCCAAGATCTAGGTAAATTTCATCAATTCTTAGAAAATTGCCTTTTCCCATGCAGACATGCTAGGTATCCCAAAGGAGATAGCAACTCATAAGTTGAATGTCGACCCATTTTACCCCTAGTAAGGCAAATCAGACAAAAGTTTAATTCCACGATTAATAGTGCAGTTCGTGAAGAGGTCGAGAAATTGTTAGTGAACATTTCTATCAGAGAATCAAAGTACCCTCAGTGGGTCACCAATGTAGTTATGGTAAAGAAGAAGAACGGTAAGTGGAGAATGTGCGTGGACTTCATAGATCTGAAAAACGCCTGCTCAAAAGACTCATTCCCGCTACCCCACATCGACCAACTCATCGATGCCACAGCCAAGCATGAACTACCAAGTTTCTTGGATGCCTACTCGGGCTAACCCAAATCCTCATGGAGGAAGAAGACCAGGAAAAAACCACCTTCATCACTCATCGGGGAATGTACTGCTATAGATTGATGTCATTCAGGTTAAAAAATGCGGGGGCAATATACCAGAGGATGGTGACCAAAATGTTCAAAGATCAACTCGGCAAGACCATGGAAGTTTATATTGACAAAACATTGGTCAAGTCATAGAGAAAGGAAGATCATATTGACCACTTAAGGGAGACCTTCGACATACTCAGAAGGTACAGCTTGAAGTTAAACCCCGAGAAGTGTGCTTTCGCCGTAACATCTGGAAAATTCCTCGGCTTCTTGGTATCACAACGAGGCATCAAGGTCAATCCCGACCAAATCAAGGCCATAGAAAGAATCCCAAAAAATCTAACCAGCAAAAACCAAGTGCAAAAGCTGACCGGCCGAATAGCAGCCTTGTCAAGGTTCATCTCGAGGTCATTCGATAGGTGCCACAAATTTTTCGGCGTACTTAAAAAGGATAACGGACTCCAATGGAATGACGAACGTATCAACGCCTTAAAAGAACTGAAAGCCTACCTATCTTTGCCACCGTTGCTCGCCAAGGCAGAACCCGAAGAACGCTCCTTGTCTATTTGGCCATGTCCGATGTCGCAGTAAGCGCAATCCTGGTACGAGAAAATAAAGGTAAGAAATCTCCAATCTATTATATCAACAAAACTTTGGCTGACGCTGAAACGAGGTACCCCCACCTCGAGAAGCTAGCTCTTGGCATGTTTGTAGCTTCACAGAATCTTAGACCTTATTTTTAGTGCCACCCTATCTCGGTGGTCACAAATTTTCCTTTAAAGAGTATTTTGCACAAACCTGAATTGTCGGATAGATTGGACAAGTGGGGCATAAAGCTGAGCGAACACGATATAACTTATCAGCCGCGAACAACAATAAAGTCACAAGTTCTTGCCGACTTCATTGTTGACTTCAGTGCGAAGATAATGTCTGAAGTCAAAAGGGAAATCGCCATTAGTCCTACCGAAGTATACGACCAATGGGTCTTGTACACCGATGGCTCTTCTAACGTATCAGGATCTGGATTGGGACTCGTACTCGAGGTCCCGACAGGCAAAATGGTTCGCCAATCCATAAGATGCCCTGATATGACTAACAATGAGTCCGAGTATGAGGCCGTGATTGTAGGGTTAAACTTAGCACTCAAATACGGAGCACGGCGAGTCATCCTTCGGTGCGACTCGCAACTCATTGTCAATAAGGTCACAGGGACTTTCCAAATTAAGGAGCAATGGTTACAGAAATATCAGGCCAAGATTTGCAAACTACTACCCGAGTTCGACGAGTGCCAGATGGATCAAATACCTAGGGCATAGAACATCAAAGCGGATGGCCTTGCCAAATTGGCAGCAACCACCAAAAGCATTATCGGAGAGGGGGACGTGGTCAGTCTCCTCCATTTGTCGCTGGACCAAATCGAGTTATGTACTATAAACCTAACATGGGACTGGTGCAATCATATTATCTTATACATGCACGACGGAGTGCTCCCACCCGATAAAAAAGAAGCCAAGAAGCTTCGAATGCAGGTGGTCAGGTACAATATCGTCAATAACGACATGTACAAAAGAACATTTGGTGGACCCCTAGCAAAGTGCTTAGGGCCAAATCAAACATGGTGCGTCCTCGAAAAAGTACAGAGGGCCATTGCGGAGCTCACACTGGCAATCGAACTCTCGTCAGATGCCTTATACAGGCAAGCTACTATAGGCCCACGATGAAGAAATAAGCTGCCAACTTCGTCAAAAGGTGTGAGCAATGCCAAAGATATGCCCCCATGATTCACCAAGCGGGCAAACACCTTCATTCAGTCATTTCGCCATGGCTTTTCATCAAGTGGGGAATGGACATCGTTGGAGCCCTCCCAGTGGGACGAGGTAATGTACGATTTCTTTTAGTTTTGACTGACTATTTCTCCTAAAGGTAGAAGCAGGTGCACTCACCCAAATACGCGAATAAGAAGTAATCACGTTCATATGGAGAAACATCATATGCCTCTTCGGCATCCTTAAAGAAATCAGATGCGACAATAGTCCCCAATTCACTAGAAAAAAGAATGTCGAATTCTTCGATAAAGGGCACATCAAAAGAATACTCTCTACGCCATATCACCCCGCAGGCAATGGTCAGATGGAATCCTCCAACAAAAAATATTGAACATCATGAAAAAGAAACTCGAAAATGCCAAGGGACTATGGCCGGAAGTGCTACCAGAAGTGTTATGGGCATATTTCACCTTGCCAAAAACGAGCAGAGGGGAAATGCCATACTCACTAGTTTATGGGACTGATGCAATGATATCAATTGAGGCCGAGGAGCCCAGTTTGAGATACTCAAATGAAAGCGGGCCAAGCAATGCCAAGAATAGAAGGCAAGACCTCGATGAAGCTGAAGAAAGAAAAGACATGGACAAATAAGAAAGATAGCTCAAAAACAACAAGCAGAGCGTAATTACAACAAAAAATACAAAATCAGGCCACTCAAAATCGGGTACTACGTACTCAAAGCCAAAATATAAGCAAGCAAGACCCACGAGAAGGCAAACTGGGAACCAATTGGTATGGTCCATACAAAATCACGACGGCAGCAAGCAAAGGGTCATTTCAGCTGGAAATAATGGAAGGAAAATTACTACCAAACAATTGGAACATCGCCCACCTCAAATACTTCAACTTCTAAGGACAGACGCCCCCGAGTCGTACTCTTTTTTCCCTTACCCGAATTTTGTCCCAATTGGGTTTCTTGAGAAGGTTTTTAACGAGGCGACGAAGGGAGCGTCTCAGGGTTTAAGTATAAGTTCATCGCTCGACCTATCAACTACTTTTCCAGGTCGACCAATGAAGGGACTAGATAGACTGGGACTTCAGAAAAACATGCAAACTTCAATGTATGTAAACTCCTCCAATGAATGTATAAACAAAGCGAAGTATGCAAACACATGAGTTTTTCATCTCCACCAAGTTCCTATATTAAGCCAAGAGTCAAAAATTTGACCTCGTTCGAATTGACTCACATTCGACCTCATTCGAATTTGTTAACATTTGACCTCGTTCGAATTTATTCACATTCAACCTCGTTCGAATCACTAAAACAGTCAAACATTCGACCTCGCTCGAATCGACTCACATCAACCTCATTAAAATTTACTAACATTCGACCTCGTTCAAACCTATTTACATTCAACCTCGTTCAAATCACTTAAAGAGTCAAACATTCGACCTCGGTCGAATCGACTCATATTCGACCTCGCTCAAATTTATTTACATTGAACCTTGTTCGAATCACTTTAAGGATCAAACATTCAAACTCGCTCAAATCGATTCATATTCGACCTCGTTCGAATTTACTCGCATTCGACCTCGCTAGAATCGGCTTCCATTCGATTTCGTTCGAATTCATTAAAATTCGACCTCGTCAATCAACCATCGATTTGACCTCACTTAAGTTGATTAATATCCGACCTTGGTCACGTCAACTAAGTCAGGAACTCTTACAAAGGAAAAGCATACAAAGAAAAATGAAAAAGCCAAAAACATATAGCAAAAAAGAAAATAGCCATTCCATTCCAAAATAGATAATATCTTACATAGGGCCAAAAAGACCCCTCCCCCCCCCCCCTAAAAAAAGCAAAAAATTAAGTACAAGAAAATCACACTGTATCATCACGCAGCATCATCTCCGTCGCCACCTTTACCGCCCGACCCAAAAGCACCATCTTGATATTCGCCGTTCCAAGTACTAATCTTCCTACCAAGCATCTAGCTCAATCTCGTCCACATCTCCGTCGACATCGTCCATCCTGGGCATGCCAGGGTCATAGCCGCAAGCGGCACGAGCATCCTCAAACTCCACCTCAAAGGTTTTCCTAGTCGCTGTCAAACCTCTGTATATGTCAAGATGAGCCTCAACATAGACCCACTTCTCATACAAGTCTTTTGGGACATTGGGATACGTGGAAGCATGAGAGGTAGACGGTTGAGCCTGCTGCTGCGCTTTCTTGGCCTTAAGGACATCTACCTACTCGTTTAAATCCTGAATGTCCCCTTCCATTCCACATATCCAATCTTCGAGCCTTGCCTCTTTAAGAGCAAAGGTCTCTATCTCACTAGCACACTCTGATCTGAAGACGTGGAAGTGCCCACTAACGCCTCCGCCTCTGCCACAGTAGCTGATCTATCTCTCTCAACTCGCTCCAACTCTACAACTTTGACAACCAGCTCATCCCTTAAGTTGATAACCACAGTTGCACTCTGCTCAAGCTCGGCCCCTAAAGACGTCACCTGAGCTTCGAGATCGATGCACTTGTCCTTGCACACCTTGAGCTTATCGTTCTTGGCCCTTAACATCTCTTCAAGCTCACAACACCTGCCAATAATCCTCATGAGCTCATCATCCTTCTCATTCAACTCGTCACCCTTCGCCTTCAACTCCTCACTCTTCTCCCTTAGATCGTCACGGAGGGTGGGAAACAGAGCAGCCTCACCAAGCATACGAACCAGGGCTTTATGTTTGGTATGTTACTCTTTGTACTTCGACTTCATCTTCTTATAGACTCTCGTCCTGTTCTCCTCCCGACGGGCGCTCTCAATCTCTAAAATGAGGGTCTCATAAACAGACGAAGAAAGGTCAGCAAAGCAAAAAAGTAAAAGGAAGATATCAAAACGATAAGAAAGGACTTACTCGTAGGGCCATCCCGCAAAATGCCTAACGACAGGTCTTCATCCTTTAGCGTATGCAGAATCCTGTTCTCGAGCTCCGCGCACAAAGGGGACAAAGCTAGAACCATGCTCCCCGAGTTGACTAACAAGTTAAAATCCATGGGGATGACAATATTTTGAGTGGACCCCTCGGTACTGACCTCCACTCGAGTGAATCTCTCCTCGAAAGTCCGTACCTCCTTGGGGTCGATATCAGAACCAGACCCGTCATCCTCTACGGTGAACGTTTTTCCTCTACCACCAGCAGATGATGAGCCAACCTCAGCCGCCCCTGATGTTTCCATTTCCATATCTGCCTTCGTCGTCTCCAACGGCCTAGCTTCCGCGACAATCTTCGGCGGGGGAGCAGTCCCCGTGGCTGAAGTGCACGTCGCCTCCATACCCACAGTTATGGCCCGTTCGGGTGTGACCACGCCCTCCACTCGTCGCCTCTTCAATGGTGCCGATTCCTCCTTGCCAGTGGAAGATTCATCCACTATATGAACCACCGGGCAAGCTGGGATCTCCCTTGACGGTGTAGCCGCCTAACGACCGGGCTCGCTTAATACTAGAGTCTGGGAAGAAATATTTCGCACAGACTCGGCCAACACGAACTGCATCCCAGCCGAAGCACCGCCTGACGGAATGAGGGGATGGGAGCCTTCACCTTCTTAGAAGTTTTCCGACCTAACATCAAAGGAAAACCATAAAATGACAAAAAGACATGCACCACGGCAAAAGCGAAATAGTTATAAGGGCAAAACCCGACTTACCGATCGAGGGCTTGAGCCCAAATCTCTTATTAAAGGATGCCCAGTCACGGATACCTACAGTGTGAGGAAAAATACGGGCCACCCAATCACTGATATCGTCGACAAAAGATGGGGGATACCTCTCAACTGCAAATGGAAAAACAATGTAACTAGTTACGAATCATGAAAATAAGAAAAGAACGTACTCCAAATAACGATACTTACGAGCAAAATTCCGTTGTTCAGGAAAGTCGCTAGGGTTTACCACCACGTGCTCAGTTTTAACAAAGAAATAATGGGCCCAGAATCGGAGGTTCGTCCTGTCGTCCATCCCCGCCACCAACCCTTTGGTTCCGTAGTGGCGGAGGCAAATCATCGTGCCTCTATGGAAACTCTACCCGAAAAGATGCAGAAGACGGTGGATAGAGACTTCGCAGCCGGCGAGCTCCGCAAACTTTGCCAACATAAGAAAAATCTTATAAAGGTAGGGAGGGAGCTGTGGTGGGAAGATACGGTAGTAGAGGCAGAACTCCTCCGCCAAGGAAGAAAGGGGAAGAGAATAGCCTATATGAAACGGGTAAACGTAAAACGCACAATACTCAGGCCTGTGAACTTGAATCACATCGTCTCCGACCGAAATCAAGTCAACGTGGGTTGGAATGCCGTACTTGGCCCTAAGGGCGGCAAGGTGTTTCGCTTCCATCTCCGACTTTGCAGACTCCAGTTCAAGGGTGCGTTCCTTAGAGAAGTCAGACCCGTATGAGGAATGATCTCCTCCACAGTGGGAAAGTTTTCATCCTCTACCACCACTGATTCTCCGCCACCAGAAGGCATTGCCACCGATAATGGAGTAGGGTCGGAAACTATCTCAGCGTTGGGGGTTACAGTAGCCATTTTCTGATGAAGTGTATATGAGGATACAAAAAAAGAAGAAGGGGTGGCAATGGCAGCGGTAACAGGAAACAAGAACACAAGAAGGAGAAGAGGAAACAAGTGCAAGGCTGAAGAAACTAGAAGAGTGCAAAAGTTTCTTTGAGAAATTTCCCCCTCTTTATTTATAGACCTCAGGGGCGTTCGAATCGATGCAAGCAACCGCCAGTGGCCCCAGAATCGAAATAACAGGGATTCGAGGAACGAGGCAACGTATCGGGTAGATGCGAAATGATGATGCATGTGTTGTGATGTCATCATATAACAATCACATGACCCACGAATCTCAAAATGACACATCATTGCTTCGGCAATGGACAACTCCACTTGATCACCACACCAAAAATTCCTCACAAATCACCGACTGAAAAGGTCCGCTCACCACGCCAAAATCTTGTTGAGGAAGTTGGGCATAGAAAGATCGTAAGGTGAAAAGACTGTGTTCTAATTTGGGCAGATAGGACGAGGTCGACCAAAGCCCAACAACGAGCAGTTGCCGAGCGAGCCGTAGAGGTCGAATAGCGAAGAATATGAATAGCAGCTAGTGTAGTCTTAGAACTAATGACAGGAATATTCTCTTGGATATTCCCTTTGTTGTACTTTTTAGGGTCTTTAGAGAATATCTCATATAAATAGAGAGAGAGAGAGAGAGAGAGAGAGAGAGAAGGAAAAGGGGGCACGGGAGATTGAATTTGAGAAAACTATTGTAAGAAGCTGACCATTGAGAGAAAATACAAAGTTTACCTTTCCATAGTGATTGATTTTATCGATTTTTCTTCTTTTCCACTCGCATGATCCAGAGAGCATTACTCATATTCTTCTTTACTGCCATACTTCGTTGTCACAAGGAAGAATCTTACATCATTTGATATTTGGGTGAATTGTTCTTCCTATTTATATTTATTGTCACTTCTCATATTTATTGCGCATTATTCATTCTTCATTTACTCACTAAAGTGTTCATTTAATGACTGAATATACGGTTGTGAGCATTTGGTAAACGGTGTCACCCAAACTCTAAACTAGATCTAGGAATTATTATGCTTGATTAGGATTCACCTTTCATCTCAGTTATCATTAAATTAATTTAACAAAGAGTATTATACTTTTTGGTCAAACCCCATCCGTGCGGACTATTCAAAATTCTTTTGAGTTCTACGTGGAAACTAATTTGTTGGGAAGTACACTGAACATAAGTTTTTAACTGTTTTTTACAGATACTGAATAAAAATTAGCTACTTTTTCACAATTTTCTTGTAACAAATTACAAAGGAAAAAAAAAGGGGGGGGGGGGGGGGGGGGGCGAGAAATAGAACATTTTAGTCCCTTTACTAAATTTGTCCTCACGTGTATGATCTTATGAAGGATTCATATGTCAATCCCAACTAGATTTATCGTCGTGTACAACAATATAGAGTTACTAATTATTATTGAATAATAAAAGTTTATGAAAAAAAGAGGTATATGACATACATTTAATGACAGGGTGAATGTAAATGTAGTTTTTCAAAGGAATCTTTCAGAAAAAAATTCAATAACAACTTATTAATGTACAATACTTTCTTTTCACATAATCATTAAGAGTCTCAGTTGATAATGTCCAACCATTAGGATTCAAACTTGTAACGCTACAAGTTTGACCTATTGGCCATTGGACTATCCCCTTAGGGACAACCAGAGTACAGTAACGCTAATTTACACATATACATGTATCTAACATGTCGATAGCAGAACATTTGCCCATGCAGAAAACTTGAGCTTTGCAAATTTCAATCAGCGGACTGCCAAAAAAATAGTAGTATATTTTTCTAGATGCTGCTAGCAGTAGTTTAAAATCGCCTCCACCGTCTGGCCCGCGGCTTCACTGGCAATGAGCTTGCACCAGTACCAGGAAATTCCCAGTTTGCAATAATGCCGTCCCACCCGGAGCTAACAAGCATGGGGTAGTATGGATGCCAATTGCAATCTCTCACCGGATCTTGATGGTAATCAAGTTTTGCAACCTCAGCTCCACTCACCTACAAATGGAATGAAAGAAATGCATGATAATCCAAGATGTTATCAAGTCCATTTTTTCCAAACAAAAGTTAATGCTCCCAAAATGCAGCACGCGGAAGCTGGCACAAATACCACCATTATCCCATAGAACAAAACAAAAATATATATGCGAGGTGTGCAGCTTGACCCTCATATATAAAGCATATAGACATTGGAAGTAACTATATGAAAGGCATAGTAGACCATACAATTCGTGGGAAGAGTGATATTTGCCTTCATGCTCAAAACTACTTAATCAAATTGGAAAAATGCCTGAACCCTGACTAGCTAACTTTTTTCCTATCATTGATCATCAAATTGGAGACATAACATTTCTGACGCTAATCATTTAATGCTTAATCATCAAGTTAGAAAAAATGAAGTTCAAGACTATAGTTCCGCAGCTCAGATTATCAAGCCATCAGTAATTGGCCTAAAGATATTCAACCACTCAAAGCTGCAGAAGCTCCTCACTACATGCAGAATGCATATATCCAAGTCCTCAAAAGCAATGAGCAGACTTAGAAAAAAGATTCACTAGCTAATGAACCTAATATATCAGCTTATGAAGTATGAAGCAAGAAAGTAAGATGTTGAAAAGAAAAAAGAGCAGATTAAATAAGGGTATAAAGCTCCAAGCATACCACATCATAAATATAAACAGATGAATCGGCTGATCCAGTGTAGATGAACTTTTGCCCTGTGCTGCAAGATTAAAACTTTAGCAGATTAGACACTCTTCTGCAGATGTCATCAAATAGCAGAATCAAAGCATCAAAAAGCAACACCCTATAAAACACACGATTCCCAGGTTAATAGATTCATAAATCATGATAAAACCATACATATTTAAAGCTGAGGTAATTCCTCATATTAACTGCTAATGATACCAACTAAAACTGTACATTGGTCTTAGGTTAAGATGTCCCACGAACAATGAAGTTAAGAAAATCATGACAGGCAATAAAAGTGATGCCAATTACAAGGACTAACTAGACATCAATTGAACACCTCAAAAACTTAAGCATTCAAAAATCTGGAATTTCTTGAGCCGCTGCACAGAAACAATTCTGATATGCAGAGGCACTAAAATTCCGAAGCTGACAACTACACTTATAGAAGCAAGTCCGCTGGCCGAAATTTATAATCAGAAAACATGTTTAGCAAAGAGAAACTTGACCAATACAAAGAATACCATGAACCACCAACCTATGTGCGGGAGAGAAATAACAGCGTATAAGAGTGCGCAAGACTTTGTGGCCTTTATAAGTAGCCAATGACAGGTCATGTGGGTTTCTCTTGTTTCTAACATGTTCCGGGTAGTCCATCCATCTGTAATCCCAGTCATAACTTCTAGGCCTTGGGGAGCTACATAAAAGAAAGTAGAATTATTAGCTTTGCCAATGAGATCTTTTTTGCCAATAAACCTACGCTCTGAAAAAAGCTGTCAAATAATTCTATGTGATGGAGGAGAAAGAAAATCAGCAATGAAAAGTGTTTCCTCAAGACTCAAATGCACTGATTAGTCACGTACTGAAGCATTATTGGATAGAAAAAACCACTTCAAGCGCTAATTATGCCCATGAGGGGGAGAAGAGCAAGATGTGGCGAGGAAAAAGTAGGAAAAGAGGGATGGACAAAACAAAATAAAGAAAAGAAAAAAAGGAGACAAAAGGATCAAGTGAAACATACTATTTAATGTTAGAAGACATTTTCCTTATATCCCAGAGTTTGATAGCCTGATCTTTCCCATTTGAGATAAGATACCGGCCATCTCCACGCGTGTCAATATATGTAACGCCTTCTAGATGTCCAATGAGAACTCCAGCTGCTTGCCCTCTACTTCCAAAGCAACGCCTGTCCCAAACCTGAATATGATCAAGAGCCCTTCCTCAATCAAACAGATACATACTTGCAAATTCTAAGCAACGAAACAACACTAGTATTTTGGCTGTCCATGAGAATCCCAATGAACCCTCCAATGCTTGATAAAACAAGCATTTTTTAACTACAACTATCAGAATCATTAAGGGGTTTAACGCTTATATTAATGGGATTACACCACCATCAGTAAACAGAAATAGAAGTCAACAGGTTCCATATGACCCATATATCTGAACATTAAAACAGAACAGCATCATGAAATATACTTTAATAAGACGCCATTTTGCCAGCCTGGGGTTGGTTAAGTAATAGAACGGATGGTCCAGAAAATGGTCATCAGTAATGAACTAAGTCCATCAAATTTGGATAAAACTTACCTTACACAAGCTATCATCGCTTCCAGAATATATGAGGTGTCCAGTTTCATCAGCAAAGCATACAGCATTAACATCAGACTGCAATGAAAATGCCAAGCAAATTACAATATTGTTCCACATCTGTCAGTCCCCTTAGGGGAAAATCAAAGAGCCGAAAAGAGTAAATACATATTGTATTCAGCCTAAGACACCCACTCTGTGACAAGTTCAGTGGATATTTTGGTCAAACTTGTGAATTCAAGTTTTTGACGAGATTGGCAACTAGAAGAAATTCAGAAACATGGTACGACATGGTCAGAAATTGTTCCACCAAAATAAGTTCTATTCTGATATTCTAGGAACCTCCTTGCTAAAGAAACAATTAACTGTGCATATACTGAGCACAGAAATCAACTCAAATCCATGAATCAGAAATTCCATCATCATGCTCAAATACTAATGTTGCCTTTCGGGAAAGTGATTGGGTGAAACAGCCCCCGATCAGCAAGAACACAGAAAGAAGTGACTATTAATAAGGGGAAATACAACAGGAAAACAATACTCATAGAAGGAATATATATCAGGCTGAATCTAAGAACCAGTTCTCACTTCAGTGCAATTAACTTTTGTAGGTTCAACTCCCTCACCAAAAGAAAGGGAAAGGAAATGCTTAACTAGATATAATGCACACATTTGGGGAAGGAAAGCTAGATGCAAGAAAGTATTGAATTTAAATAAACTGATGATGGAAACATTTATTCACGATACCTAATTCAGGGGCATACAAAATTTTTGATTTCACTGGAAAATAAACTTAGCAAACACACCGCACAGAGATCATACTAAGATGGTTGATAACCAAATTGCTACTACCAAAAGAACATATTACGATACCTTATGAGCTGGAATTTGAAGACTTGGCCTTCTTGCTTCAAGATCATAAACATATATTGAATTGTCGCTGCTGCCAGCAACAAGTTCTCGCCCATCAGTAGAAAATTTCACAGAGAATATTCCAAATGAATAATCGTCATAATCATCGGTAAGGGAAGAAAATTCCAAGCCTTCATGAATTTCCTGCAGAAAAAGAGGAAATACAAGATTAATTAGATACACCAAAGCTCATGAACTATTTGCTAAAAAATTTAGCTGTCTTGATAATGACTTTGAGCCAAGTCAAGATGGATGGCCATATTATCAAGGACCAGATGCCTTTCTTAAATTTAGCTTTCAGACAAATGCAGCCAAATCTCATCTACCCAATTACCGAATCTTTTTGTAAAACAGCTACACATAAACCATCTACAGGAGATCTAAAGAGAACTACTGGGGTCAGATTTTTACATAAAAGCTTCCCATCTATAGAAGATCTACGATTTCCGGGGTTAGCCACCCAGTAGAGCTTCAAAACTATTTTGCTTTTGATCTTATATTTGGAAATCTAGCTAAAAAAATTTAAAGGCACTAGTCAAAAATTTACTAGAAACATTGCTGAACTGCAATGTATTAGCTACTGTCATCATGTGGTTGATGATAACCTTCAGCATAAAGTCTCTTTTAGAAATAGAGACAAGAATGGGAAGTGCCAAATGAGATATGGATATCTATGATTCCACAACAAAAGGCAAAGATCGTTTGTTGTTTATCCTCCAACCCATCATTGATTTGCATTAGTGCATGCAAAAGAATGAGAAGGGATGATGTAAGAGGGTTCAAAAGTATGCATAACTTAAGTATGAAATTGTAGAATTTCAGTATTCTTGGTCTATATTTTACTTTTTTGGTCTCACAAAATGCAAAAGAAAGTTTAAATTAATACTATCATACTTGAGAACAACTCTATTACACTACATGATGTCTTTTGAAATGGCTATCCAGAACCCAAATGGATGCTTGAGGTCATTGAGGATTGAAGTACACTATGACAATCATGATACAAAACATTTCATACCCAATGAATCCCTTAAATAAGACCTCCGACTGCATGCCCAATGTCAATTACAATGGCACTACTATAAAATGAGGCACAACATAACACATCTTGCCGAACCAACTAATATAACAAGTTGCACAGGATACATTAAATTGGCACCATCACCTTGATTACCCTAAGAAAGAAAGGGGAAACAAATGATGTCTGCATCGCTCGTTTAGAAAGATCAGAAATTATACGCTAACACTTCAGATTCTTCGTTTGGAAACCACAATACTAGCATACGAATTTCCTCTGTATTTGAAATCTACAATGATTTATTATTAAAAAAAAACTCATGAGTACCCAAACTGACTTTTATGATGTTAGAAGGTGATAGAATAGTGCAGCAAAGATGCAGGATATGTTGTCACATAATAGTTTTCTATCTTTTACATGTTTCGACATAACAGGTAAAACATACCGTAACATTTGCAACAGACTGTTTCATACCAGATCCAACATCAACAATATGGACAACGGGTGAAATACTGGAATAAACCTGTGATCAAGAAATAAAAACCAACTCAGAAGGAGTGACAGCAGAAAACCACGGTGGATTAGATGTTATGTTAATCAAATTAAAAAAGTTATAGCTGCATCACATATTAAGAGCTTGCGATAATGTCAGACCGAAAATATTTTCCATGATATAACAAGAAAAACAAAGCTATTCTCAAAGTCACAGAATCTGTTGAAACAAAAAGAAATAAAGTAGCCAGATTTTATGATAATCATAGGAACAAACCAAACCCCAGTTGTGATTAAACGGACAAGCACTAATTATGCACAAAATTGTGTTAGTCTTTACGAACTTACAAGAAAACGTTGGTCTGGTGAAAGCGACGTATCAGTGATTGTCCATCGTAAACTTCTTGCTCTAATATCCTTTTGGATTTTCCAGCCTCGATCTACATTATATATCCTAATATGACTTTCCTGTTTCCAGGAAGAACGACAATAAGATTATAACTGACAGTGGACATAAAACATAGGTAAGATCTCTCTATACTTCCTGGAAATAGAAAATTCAGCTAGATAGACCAAAACCTGAAATCCTGCGACAAAAAGAGAACCATCTGCTGAAAACTGTGAAACATAAGCACAGCTCCTCATTTGATCAACTACAGAAGGACCATTTGTTGGAAGATACCGGCTCAAAAGATGACAACAGTCTGCTGATGAAAATCTTCCTCTACCACTATAATTCCCTTCCCTGGCAGCCAACATATTAACAGGTGAAAATGGTGCTTTTCTCTTGCCAGGAAGCAGCTGTCGCATTCGCCCGTGTGGGTCTGACCTAATCTTTGTGAGTTGGGCAATTTCATGATCAAGACAACTTGTTCCCTCATCAACTCTTTGATCAATATTTAGTATCCCATCTCCCCTTGCACTTTCACAAGCATCCAATAACCTCCTAGACCGGCTCATGGTCTATCTTTTGTCACTTTCCTCCAAAGTGCATAGAGTACCTAACCACGCTACACCAAACTACTGCAACAACAACAATAACAACAACTAAGTCTCAGTCTCAAACAAGTCGGGGTCAGAGGATCGGATATATGAATCCGTTACTACATATAAACTTATCTCAGGCCAATATTAAGCTGCACAAAACTGAAGAATAAAATTTTAATTAAGAGGTATGGTACCAATTTCAAAAGACTTAAGTCTAATTCTATTCCAGAAAACATCACTGAAATATCAATATTCAAATTACATGTCCTACTAGAGTAACTTCATAAAAAAGAGAAAAGGAGGTTGGAATTGACACAAATAGATAACAGATGAAGACACCCACCAAAGCACTAGCTATCAAAATAAACTGAGCAAGCTGAACAAAACCTTTAATTAACTCCAAACACCAAATAGATTGGAACTTTTTAAACAGAACATAGAGAAACAATTGACAGTTATACCCACCAACTGAATTCAAATGTGAAAAGAAAAGAGAAAGATCAAAACTTTGACAGTACCTTAGAATTGAGAAGAATGCGGACAATCCAAGAAAATTACTCAAGAAAGTAATCTGGGAGGAGTTGACTGAATATAAATTTGGATTTTATTAGACAATTTTGAAGAAATGTTTGAGACAGAGATAAAGGGAAGGGAGAATCTTTGACGGTTGTGTGTAGGATATACGTGGAGGTACAAGGTCTACTCCTGGAAGTTAGTAAACCCGCAACACCTATTTGAGACTTTTTGCTATTGCTGGCTTTTTTTTTTTGGTAACTAGAATGTCTATCTTTTGGCTTCCCAACAGCTTGTTTGGATGGTTGCTACATTTTGTATTGAATCGTATTTGTAATAATTCGATCGGTCATTTTGAGCTCTAGCGCGTCGTTCGGCAGTTTGAGACCATGAGCAAGTTCACTTCAAGTATTATGACTTGTACGCATGATCGGAACTGGAATTTCGGAATTCCAGAGTTGATTTGAAAAAAGAATTCTCATTTCGGAAGCTTTAAGTTGGAAGAATTGACTAAGATTGGATTTTAGAGTAAACGACCTCGGAATCGAGATTTGAAGGTTCCAGCAGGTTCGTTTGATGATTTCCGAAGTAGATTCGGAGGATTTTTTGGCAACAGTCGGGCGTCCCCAAGTCGCATTTTTTGGGTTGTAGTAGCCATTTCGATCGTAGTCGTGTGCGTTTGGCTGGGGCTATTTTTGATCCCGAGAAGCAGTTTTAGGCATCTACACCGAGGGTAAGACCTTTAGGGATTCTTACAAATGCGATGTATAGCCTAAACTATGGGATTTTTCATGCCTATTGAGGTCTTACAGTTTGCCATGCCTGTTGAGGTCTTACAGTTTATGGAGAATAGATCTGGTTTTGCCGAGGCTACCCATTAGGTTCTTACAATTTTGGATTTTCCAGTGTGTGGCGACAGTATCCGAGTTATCGAGTTTGCTTGAAGACAACTTCTCGTGAGCTCAAAGTTGTTTTCCGAGGGCTTGGTGAGCCCGGAATTCCGACCCTCGGGTTATGCAAGTTGCCGAATTGCTCGTGTTGAGTCTCCGAATATATAAGACCATTTTAGGCTTGAATACTGCCTTTTTTAGACTTGGCGCCATATCGCGAGGGCTTTGTAAGCCCGGAACCCCGACCTTGGGGTCGCAAGGGTGCCGAATTATTTAAGTCTCCGAGCGTTTCGGGACGCATTTGATGGAGAGGTTTTTCGCTGAGGATAGGCCGAAATATTCTTCTTTGAGGTGTCGAATGTTTAGAAAATATTATTTATTGCTTGGTGAAAATATAAGTTATAAACACATGTTGTCCTGTTGTTGTGAGTCTGGATCGCATAGGTGTGACTCCCCTGATTATCCAATGTGCTTGTATGATTCCATATTGGAAAATTTTGAGAGAGATCATGGACTTTTCGCGTTCCTTCCTCGGGGACATGCAGTTCTTCTAATAATCTTGTTGGCGGAACCTTCTTCCTGTTAGAAACCCGATCGAGGAAAGAATGCTCGGAGGCTCCGTGGTGACCGCGGATCCACGAGCGGGATCCAGAGCTACTGAATGCCTCGCTGGCTGGCTGTGTACATATTAGCAACAAGAAAGGAAAGGAAATGACAAAAGGAAAACTCTGTTATGGGGAGTAAGCCCCGCGACAGTCGTATTCCTCGTCCCGCCAGGCCTGGACGAGGACATGATTGTCTTTACCTTTTGACCTTATTTGAGGGCAACGCCGATCATGGTCATAAGGCGAGGGATCTCCTCCTGTCACTTGTAGCTAGATGTTTTAATTCTACATCTGTCATGGGGTTTCACACCTTTGGAGGAGTAGGGATGGAATTGCATCCCGAGTGATGTATTCGCCGTTGTCTGTACAAAGCGCCTGCAACCTGCGTCGCTCGACGTATTAGCCCGAGCTCGGGCGGGTCGTGCGGGGGGAGCGATTTGGTCATTGTGGCAATCGCCATTGAGGACATATTAGCGGTTCGGCCCGAGAGCGACGTTGGTCCGGGTTGTCCTATTGGCTTTGGCCCGACATTGTCGGTATAACTTTGGCTGATACACCTATAATCATAAATGTATGTTTTATTTTAAATGAGTTTGAATGAAAAAAAGATTACCAATACGTTAATGTGATGTCAAGGTGGAGTCTTGGCGTCCTTTTCCTCGAGTGAGAGGGTGTCCTTTGGGAGTATTCCCCGGGGCCATCCCTTTCTTATGACGGGCACTTGCATTCTATGTTCTACGGATCTTAGTGGGGTGCCTCCATTCTTTAACAACTGCGACGATATGCCACGACTTGCTGGCTCTGTTTTGTTTGATTTCCCTTTGTCCGTGGAGCTAGATCCGGGTTTGCTTGCTTGGCGATGCTTTGTGTTTAACTTTGTCGGATGGCGTAGTTGCTAATTTTTTGGGTATGTAACTCTGAGCATTTCGTGATTCTCGTGGTGAGCCACAGTTCCTTGGAGGGGTTTTGGTTGAATAGATCCAAGCCACCCGGAGTTCCCGGCTTCACTTATGGTGACCACTATGCTTGGAACTGCAATGTTGAAGTCGAGCTCTATCGGGAGAGGCTTCCTTGTCGGTTGCGTCTTGTTGAATCTGGTACTATTGAAGGTTCCTCAAAGGCGTCATCTTCGAGCTACTGCCTCATTATTGCGATATGCGCCGTACATCGATCGCCATCTGAAATTACCCCGAGGCCCCTGGAACCTCAACCAAAAATACCAATACCTCTTATAACATCATTCGAACTTGTTCCAATCATCAAAACACCTCAAACAATACTAAAACCATCATTTCTCATCGAATTCAAGCCTAAGATCTTTAAAAACTTCCGAAATACGCATTCGATTAAAAATCCAACCAAAACACCTCGGAATAACCTGAAATTTTGCACACACATCCTAAATCACCTTACGAAGCTAATGCAACTCTCGAAATTCCATTCCGACCCTCGGATCAAATTCTCACCTATCAACCGGAATTCGCCAAAATACTAACTTCGCCAATTCAAGCCTAATTCTACACTGGACCTCCAAAGTCACTCCCGATCACACTCCTAGGTCACAAATCATCCCCCGAAGCTAACCAAAGCATCGGAATACACGTCCGAGCCTCCTAGCATATAAGTCAACGTCCGGTTGACTTTTTCAAAACAAGCCTTCCTTAAACAGACTAAGTGTCTCTTTTCCTTCTAAAACCAATCAAAATTAACTCGTTCACACCCAACACTGATAATGAAGCATAAAGGAGTAGAAAATGGGGGAAATAGGGTGGTAACTCATGTAACGACTGGTTGAGTCGTCACAGGCCTAGGTCGGCATGTGGGCCAAAAATTGCTTATATTCAAATTTGAATAATTCATACTTTAAAAAAGTAAAAATAAAAAAATTATTAAATATTCTCCATTCCCCAACCCTAAATTGCTTATTTACCCATTCATATCAACAAGAATTTAGACTTTTGATATGCATGTAGCATGATAAGATCAGTTTTTCTTTTGCTTAATTAACGATGAACTACGAAAGTTTTTAGAGGCCAATAATATTTTTTTTTCACACGAAAATATACTTTAAGTGGCCAATGATAAGTTTGGATTACTTAAATATATTATTAATAATTAAATCACTCTTCAGTATAGAAAAAAATTAATTTTTAATGCCCACAAAAATTAACAATACTACAAGTATCATGAATTTTAAAGATTTTATGGACTATAATGATGAAATCACCAAATTATGTGAAACCTAAATAAAAAAACCTAAGGATAAAAACTTATTAAAGTAATCCCTGAACTTGAGGAAGTTGAAAGAAAAGTATTAAAAAATATTCATGTAATATTAAAAAAGAATATCTAGTGATATAGAGAATTTGCATTTTAATTACGAGATCCCTTATCAAATATCAAGCTTCTTGTATGCTCTAAGCAAACAAAAGTTGTTCACATGATTAAGCAACTATATCACATAAAAATATTTAAAAATTCAAAGAATTTTTTTTAAAAAAAAATTGAAGGGGCGGCCCGCTATAGCCCACGACACTCTTAGGGCTGCTACGCATTTTAAGGACCATTCAGATGGCAGGCCGACTCGTCTAGCCCATCAAATTTAAAACCCGCGAAGCTTGGATTGGGTTGAGCTGGACTGATCC
>MU758449.1:54769-64871 GCA_026770625.1 Nicotiana glauca
CGGAAAAATAAACTAACTTGCGGAAGCAAACAACTGAAAATCTTACTGTCAAGAGAAAACTGTGTATAAATGCCACTTGGCATAATACAACCCATATCACGAAATCTAAAACAAACTCCCAAAACCCGGAAACTCAGAGGAAACACAGGCTAATAGAATGTAATACACTGCTCTAACTCCAGAATGTCTACACAACCGAAAGAAAAGAAAGTCATATACTAAAGCTGGAATAAGATAGAGACTTCTGGTCTGCGAACGTGGAAGATATACCTCAAAGTCTCTGCTAGATCTCTCCGTCGCGAGAATAGTGCGTCTGGGTGGAAGTACCTAGAACTGCACATGAAAAACATGCGCAGAAGGGGCATGAGTACACCACAGTGGTACTCAGTAACTGCCAAGCCTAACCTCGGTTGGTTAGTGACGAGGAAGGTCAGGGCCCTACTGAGATAAAATATAATAATAATACTGACAACAGTATGAAATAAGCAGAAGTAATGATATACAACTATGAAAATAAATCGGATTACACAAACATCAATTAACACACAGAAAATAAAAATTAACACAGAGTAAATAGCTCAATATCCGTACCAATAATGAGGATCTCCCAGGATACCGTCCTGTAGCCCATTTTATTAATCTATCCGAGGAGCTCCCGGGATACCGTTCCGTAGTCCAACTATCAATGTGCAGGGGGATCTCCCGGGAATCTAAATGTGTAGGGGGATCTCCCGGGAATCTAGCCCGTAGTCCCAAAGTAAATGTGCAAGGGGATCTCCCGAGAATCTAACCCGTAGTCCCAAATTAAAGAAACAAGGGGGGGAGCTCCCAGGAATCAAACTCGTAGTCCCAGTGTAAATTCGCAACCAAAATCAGAGAATATTCAGAAATTGAAGTACAACCATATAAAGCAACAAATAATTCTGGTCCAACATGCTCCAAGTAATTACAATTAAGGCAAATTAAGTAAATAGGTAATTTGGCTCAATTAAACATGCTTTCTATACTAGCACAGGCTATAATAGCGAGTGGAATAAAGCCATTATGAAAGAAATTCAGTTCAAGTATTTTAAGTAAAAGTTCGGGTTTTCAACAATTAGCTCAAGTACGTGCTCATCACCTCACGTACAAGGCACTAAATTACCAATTATCATATCCAAAGGGACAAAGTCCCCCACACAAGGTTAGACAAGACACTTACCTCGAACAAGTGCAAGTCAACCTGAAACCACGCTCTTTCCACGAGTACCTGACTTCAAATGGATCAAATCTATTCAATTAAATTGCATATTGTAAATAATAATTCAAGTAATTGATTCTACAATTAAATTTTAAGCTAATACGCGAAATTATGTACAATGACCAAAATGCCCCTCGGTCCCACATCTCGAAATTGGATAGATTTTACATTTTTAGAACCCTCGTACTCTCACGAGTCTGCCCATATAAAAATCTCTCAAATCAGAGGTCAAATACCCACTCAAAACTCAACAATTTAGTCTAAGGATTTTGACCCATTTTTCATTCAAAAATCCGAAAATACGAAAGAAATCGTGATTAGAATAGTAGGTTTAAGCATAAGAGAGTAGAGAATCATTACCCGATCATTGCTCGCGAAAACCCCTCGAAATTTCTCCCAAAACCGAGCTCTAGAAGTCAAAAAATGAAGTCCCATTTTCAGAACTTAAGATCTTTGCCCGGGCCATTTTTTCGCTTCCACGAAAAATTTTCCGCTTCCGCGGCACAATTTTCGCTTTTGCGGTCCCGCTTCCGCGGTTAATTTCTGCTTCTGCGGTTATGACAGCAACCAGCACTTTCTCGACACGGAAATGAGCATAACTCCCTCATACGATGTCCAAATTCGACGATTCTTTTTGCTATGGCTCCAAAATTGCGATATGGATCTAATGGTTCGATAAAAACTTAATTTGGAGCTCATTTACTTAATATGGTACCCCCTTTATGTCCAATTATACAGCATTAAAGCATCAAATAAAAGCACAATACAACCCGAAACACTCCCGAGGCCCCCCGGGACCTCAACCAAAAGCACCAACGCATCTTAAAACATTATTCAAACTTGTTCCAATACTCAAAACACCTCAAACAACACCAAACATCAAAATACATCAAATTCAAGCCTAAGTTCTTCTAAAACTTCTAAAACACGCATTCGATCACAAACCCAACCAAAACACGTCCGAATGACCTGAAATTTTACACACATATCCCAAATCACCTAACAAAGCTACAGAAACTTTCGAAATTTGATTCCGACCCTCAGATCAAAATCTCACCTATCAACCGGAAATCGCCAAAATACTAACTTCGCCAATTCAAGCCTAAATTAGCTACGGACCTCTAAAATACATTCCGAACATGCTCCCAACCCCGAAATCACCTAACGGAGCTAACGGAAGCATCGGATTTCAATTCCGAGGCCGTCTTCACATTGTTCCAACTACGAACCATTTTTCAACACTTAAACTCTCATTTAGGGACTAAGTGTCCCAAAAATGTCCAAAATTCAACACCGAACGTCCCGGCAAACCGAAATAGCAGAATTGAACTTAGGGGAAACAGTTAATAGGGGATCGGGGCATAAATTTCAAAAACGACCGGCTGGGTAGTTACAGCTGGGCAGTGGCCTTTATTTATTCGGACTCTAGGCCATTTTTGCTTATTTTTTCACTCATTCCTGTGAGAGAAGACTTCCACCTAGCATCTTGAGGTAAGTTATCCTACCTATTCTTAGTTTAATACTTGAAGTTTGGGTAGATTAACACATGTAAATTAGTGAAAATCATGGGAATAGAGTAAAACCTAGGGTTTTGTTAAAAAACAAGATTTAACCATGAAATTGGTTATAGAATGGAGTAGAAATCGTATATTTTTATCCTTAAGTTATAAAGAACAACTTCCTTCGAAAAATTTCGGAATTCGGGCACGTGGGCCCGGGGTCGGATTATAGAAACCTTGAATTTAAGGTTGGGAAATTGGGTTAGTAGTTAGAATATGAACTTTTAAGCAGGTATTGACTAGTTCTTACCCTATTTTGAATAGTTGTGGAGCGTCCGACTCCAAATTAGAGGATTGAGCGCGTACTTGAATCGGATTATAGGCTTCGGAGCGAGGTGAGTCTCCTTTCTAACCTTGTAAGAGGGAATTGTACCCATAGATGAGTTAATTGGTTATGTGCTCCTATTTGTTGGGGCTACGTACACACGAGGTGACGAGAGTCCGTGTGTAGCTACTATTATGCTATTGTCCGGATAGTCTAGGACCCAAAAGCATGCTATTCTTGGATTAATTGTAAACTTATAGACATTTGAATTGCTTAAATCACCTCGAGTTAGTAAATGAATTTCCACAAAAGATTAAACTTCATTTTCAAAAAAAAATCTTTAAAAGAGAATTGGCTTTTCTGTGGATAATTGTTCCTTGTTGACTACTTGATTGACCCTGTGTGTGTGTTTAATTTTGGAACGGGCCGAACGCCTCAGCAGATTAAATAGATGCATCTATAGGCGCGTCGTCGACCCTCGGCAAGTGCATAGTTTATTTCTGTTGGATCGGGTTGTCGCCTCGGCATAATATGCGCATGCTTGCATTGCTTATCCTGAAACTTATTGAAGTTGTTATTGCCTCTTCATGGCTTGAGAATATTTGGAAACTAATGAAAAAAGAAATTTTGGGAATTTCCTATAAAAGGAATAATTGTTTACTTGTTTCCTTCTATTTGATAAAAATCATGCTTGTAGAAATTCACGATTTAGTGTATTATTGACACCATTATTGGACCACTAGTAAGTGTCGAAGTTGACCATCTCGTCTCTACTTCTTCGAGATTAGACGGGATACTCATTGAGTACACATTGTTTTCGTACTCATACTAGACTTTTGTCCATTTTTGTTGCACAGGTATACGTAACTCGAGTGGCCTACTGGGCGTAGCAGCACAGATGATTCGGGGACTAGGTGAGTTGCATTATTCGAGGCAGCCCGCAGCTAGTTAAGTCCCTTCTAGTAAATTGTATTTTCTTTTTGTCCACTGTATTCCGGACGGATGTTGTATTGTATTATTTCTTAGAAATTGCTCATGCACTTGTGACACCGGGTTCTGGGATGGTTTTGAAGTATTTTTTATTAAGTGCTTATCATTTAAATTTGATTTGAGACAATTATCTTTTAAATTGCTAATTTGAAGGAAAATACTAGATTTTAAAAGTCTTAAAACGAGAATTTGATCAAGTAATTTGGTTGGCTTGCCTGACAGCAGTGTCCGGCGCCATCACGACTCTTAGTGGATTTTGGGTCGTGACAATAAGGTTTGTGATGAAGATCCTTGGGGTAATGTGGCTTATAAGAAGCTCATTTATTGCCTGAAACATGCATTGGACAAACATAACAAACACCATGAAAATGAGTAAAACTTGGTGGATTTCCATATCCGTTATTGTTTGGTTCTATGAGCGCTTCCCAGATGTTCGGGAGAAGTATAAAAGAGATGATGAGTACCTTGATACCCCTCAAGTCCCCAGGATGTTACGTTATGTATGCGTGGGAGAGCCTAAATTTCCCGAACTTTATTATATGTTCAAAACTCATGAAGTAAGTTACTTTTATTTTATTTTTTTGTCTTTTGTGTTAATATGCTGATGTATTAGTTTTTTTCTCCTCATAATATACTTTTTTGTATTAAATAGAGATATCGCGACTTTAGGGTATTAGATATAATTCTTATAGAAAAGGAATTGAATTCAATGACTTTAATTGGGAAATTACCATGCAGTCGGATTCGTTCAAATGTAGTTAATACAGTTCCTTCAACTGGTGAATCACCACGTACTCTGAGACGATCAAAAGAATCGAATCGAACTCCTGTCATTGGTAAATCACCACCTACTCTGATTCGATCAAAAGAACCGAAACAAACTCATGCCATTGGTGAATCACCACGTAGTCAAAATCAACCAAAAGAATCGAATCCAACTCCTTTTATTGGTGAAGCATCTCGTACAAAGAGTCGTTCTACCTCGTCTACATCTGACTTTGATGATAATGAATTACTTGACACAATATGCTCTGTAAGTTTTTATCTGAAGTTTTTTGGGTTTGTTTTTGTAAAAGTACAACCTGTTTTTTGAGCTGAAATTTTCTTCTATATCTGAATTTTTGTTGTGTATCTATTCTAGAGGTTAACGATAGAGGTTCAAAGGCATGCATACAAAGAAAGAAGCACGATCATGAATGAAGTTTTTGATAAGTTTAAAAAGGAGGAGCGAACTGCTATTGTGGATGCAGTTTTTGTAAAAGAGAAGGTAAGTTAATTTATAGAGAAGTCTTTTTATTTGTGTTGATGTTATTCAGATTAATCATTGTTAGTAATTTTTTTTTCTAGGAATATTTCGATGAGAAATTTGAACAGTTGTTTGCGATTGTCAACAAATCAAATGATTTGAGTAAGCATCGAGGATATGATAGGATGGACGACTGTTACAAAACTCCATCGGCTTTTGAAGGCGATGAACATGGTCAAGAAAAATTTGAAGAGCGACGTTCAAGTGCTGATAGATTGAGCAGAGATATAAATGATGAAACACATTTATCAATTGCGAATATTGGAAGCATGCAAGGTACAGATAATCAAGTTGTTGATACTGAAGAACATACTACTCATAAAGAGGCTGTTGAAGGCGTTGAACATGTTCAACATCAAGGTGGAGAGGAACAATCCAGTGTTTGTAGACAGAGTAAAGGTGGAGACAAAGGTGCAGATGATGAAGTTGTTGGCATTGAAGATCAAGCACTTGTTCATGAATGTTTTGGGAAAAACGATCGATATGCAGAAGCACTAGCTATTTGCAAAGAACTTGTAGCTGGTTATACACAAGAAATTGTTACTACAGATACAAATTGTGAAGTTTATAATATTTCAATTATACCTTAGATAGGAGCTGAAGTTTTGTTTCATGTGTTTGTGTTTTTTGTAAAAATTACAGCATAATTTTTGGTGAATGTTTTGTAAAAATTTCAGGTTTAGAGCTGAAGTTTTATTATAACTGTCGAACTTTCAGCTTTAAAGCTGAAGTTTTTTTATAACTGTCTAACTTCAGCGTCGAACTTCAGCTCTAGAGCTGAAGTTTTTTTTTTGTAACTGTCGAAGTTTTTGTTTGTGACTGGCTAACTTCAGCCTTCTTAGAGTTGAAGTTTTAACTGTTTTTTTTATAATATTCTGTAGTGAAACTTTCACTACATGGATAAAAATTTTCTATGTTTTATATATAGAAAAACTAGTTGATCTATTCCCCCTCTTTTATGAATATGCAGTGGAAGTTTAAACTAGTTGTGGTTCAACTCAAAAACTCTCTGATGATGCTCAATTGAATGAAGGTAGAGTTGAGAAAAACCTTCCAGAGAATACTGCAATGGTCCTTGACATTGGTTCACAATTGAATGGTGCTGGAAATGTTGATATTGAGAAAGGCATGCAGCCTGGGGAAACCACAGCGGAAGACAAACGTCAAGGTATTCTATAGATCATGAGTTTATTATATTTGATTGAAGTATATTTTTTACAGTTTGAAGTTTTACAGATTTTATTTTATTTTTTATGTTTTTGAATGATTTTTCAGAAAGACTGGAGGCAGCTCAAAAAGAATTTGCTGAGATTATGCTGCAATATCTAAATGGAGAAATACATATATTCACACCTGTTAACTCACAGACAGGTGTGAAGTGTGTTGGTTTTTTTTAATAAAATTAATCAGTATTATTATTTTTATTTTTGTTTTTTTGCATGAAGATACAGGATCTATTGGAATGCAAACGCCATCTGTGTCGCAACACTTAGATCAGGTAGTTATTTTCTGCAATTCAATTACAACTATTTTTTGCCTAATGTGTGTTCTCTATCAGTTTTATTTATGTTTATATTTTCCTTGCTTTTGCATATCTCATCTGATGCCTCGAAACTTCTTCCAAAACCTAAGAGAAGGAAGATTTTTAGTTCTCCTATGTGTGACACCAGTGATATCCCCAACTTCAATTTATATTCATTTTCACTGGTAGTACACAAGGGGCTGATTCAGAAGGTAATTCTACTGCTGTTGTTATTTGTGAAGAGATAGAAGAACGTTGTGAACAGCAGGGAATTGGTCAAGCATCTGCCACGATGGCTGTAGTTTCCTCCCATACTGTTGAACAGCAGCAGTTAGTTGTGACAGAACAGCAGGAAGTGCAAGCAAAAGGAAAACCAGATAAAAAAGGGAAAATGGTTCGTATTGAGAGTATTTGGTTGATATCTCCTTATGTAGTTTATAAGAAAAAGCAAAGGGGCAAGATTGAAAAGTAGGAAAGAATAGAAGAAGGTGTCCCTTCCATTATATTAATCAAGACAGTGGATTGCTGCAAAGATTTAAAGAGTGGTTGGAGATGGATGCAAGTGAATATGATTCCAATCCATTCAGATTAGCTGGACTTGATATTCCAAAATCATTCTTTACCGAGCTTATGGATCCTGACTCTGATCTTACGGATGAAGTAAGTTATTAAGTTTGTTTTTTTTGAATTGGTTTTCAACTGTATTTCCTAAAAGTTCAGCTTATTTTTTATAGTATAGCTTTATTCATATTAAACTGTTGAAGATTTTTAGCTTCTTTGCTAAAACTTCAGCCTAACACTTCAAACTGAATATGGTTAAGTTTTTGTCATGCTGTTTTTTCTAAACTTCATAGTGGTAATTTCACATGTTATCATCTGTCATTGTTCATTTGCAGCATATTGATGTGGGTGTATATTACTTGCGCAAAAAATATTGCTATCACCTTCCACGTTATTCAAAATCAAGATGTGCAGTAACAAATTTACTTTTCGATCAGTATATGATTATCCTAGATAGTATTCATCCTTCAGAAGAAAAGATGAAGATAATTAACAAAAGGAAGCAAAAGAGAATGGAGGTTCTTAAGAGCAAATCAAAGAGAAAGAGGATATCCAAAGAACAGATTGAAAAAGGAGATGAAGAAGAATAAGCGGTTATTAAGCCACTTACGGACTATAGTTGGTATGAGGAAGAATCAACGAACGAAAAGGTGGCCAACTACGTAAAAAGCCTCGACCTTTCCTATGGTATCTCATGGGCATCTGCCAAAAAAGTATTCTTTCCTTTTCGACTTAAGCCAAGGGAAGGCCAGAAATCTACGCACTACTTTTTTGGAATTCTGGACTTTGAAGATAAAACTATATCTGTATATGATTCCATGGGCAGTGTAACATACGATCATGCAATTGAACATGTCAGAATTTATGCCTGGTTGATCCCACACTGTCTCAAATGCTTGAATTTTGGGAAACATAATAAATATTATGGGCAAAGTCCTGTGGAAAAATTCAATATTAGGGGGATGAACACCCCGGAACAAACTAACAGGTACGTGTTTGCATATGTTTTACCATGCATTTTATGTTTATTATTGTTTGACCTTGTGTTAACTATTCTTTAATTTCTTTTTCATGTGTTTTTTGCAGTGTTGATTGTGGTATATTTGCGCATAAGTTTATTGATTTGCGGTTGAATAGAGAAGATGTCTTCAATGTCAATCAAAATAAAACATTGGCATTCATGAGAGAATTGGCTGCCAATCTTTGGGCTCATGGAAAGTGGAAAAAAGATAGCGGCTATGAAACTCCAGAAGAACGAGAAGGACATGATTATGGAGATTTTGAAGAGACTGTGTGTGAATTTTTTTATTAGAGGATTGGTTGTACATAATTTGGATTTTGTGAATATACATTAATTATTTTTTTAATTCACTTTTCTGTCATACAAATATGTTTGTGTCTTTTATCATGAATTTTAAGTACATTTTTTGTTTGAAAAAACTTAAGCATGACTTTTGCTTTTTAAGCTGAAGTTTTTAGAAAAACTGTGGGGCTGAAGTTTTTGGAAATATACTAAAAAACTTCAAGACATTCGGCCGAAGTTTCTTGAAAAAGCTTTAAGACAAAAACTACTAAATCCAACACAAAAACTTTTGCTTATCATGTGCTGAAGTTTTTGGAAATATACTAAAAAACTTCAGGACATTCGGCCGAAATTTCTTGAAAAAACTTTAAGACAAAAACTACTAAATCCAACACAAAAACTTCTGTTAATCAGGTGTTAAAGTTTTTGGAAATATACTAAAAAACTTCAGCTCATTAGGCCGAAGATTTTTGAAAAAGCTTTAGTACAAAAACTATTGAATCCAATACAAAAACTTCAGCTTTTCAGGTGCCGAAGTTTTCAGAAATACACTATAAACTTCAGCTCATTTGACCAAAGTTTTTTGAAAAATTTTTAGTACAAAAACTATTGAATCCAATACAAAAATTTCAGCATTTCAGGTGTCGAAGTTTTCAGAAATACACTATAAAACTTCAACCCATTTGGGCCGAAGTTTTTTGGAAAAGTTTTAGGACAAAAACTATTGAATCCAATACAAAAACTTCAGCTTTTCAGGTGCCGAAGTTTTCAGAGATACACTATAAAACTTCAGCAACTTTGGGCCGAAGTTTTTTGGAAAAGCTTTAGGACAAAAACTATTGATTCCATCACACAAACTTCAGCTTCTCTGGTGCCGAAGTTTTTAAAAATATACTAAAAAACTTCAGCACATTGGCCGAAGTTTTTTGAAAAACCTTTAGGACAAAAACTATTGAATCCAATATAAAAACTTCAGCTTTTCAGGTGCCGAAGTTTTCAAAAATATACTATAAAACTTCTGCACATTGGGCCAAAGTTTTTTGCATTTTCTAGCTACTTTTTGTGATTTATCACGTATATCAACTACTTTTTGTGGCTTTATTTTTTACTATTTTTTTATTGCATTTACCAACTACGAGCATATACCACTTACTTCTTTTGCCAACTACTTATGTTCTTACATTCAATTTCTCTTAACAAAAAACTGGTAACAATCTCTTCAGCATTAATAGATATTAAATTGATTAGCTGCATTCTTTGGTTATATTAACAATCTCTTCACTTGAAAATTTCATAGTCATCCATAGAATTCTATCAGATTTTTTTAAATTTGTAGTCAAAGAAAAACAAGGAAAC
>MU758451.1:0-26514 GCA_026770625.1 Nicotiana glauca
GCTACGCACGGACTCTCATCACCTCGTGCGCACGTAGCCCCCACAACTAGGAGCACATAATCAATTTAACTCACTATGAGGTAATTTCTCCCTCACAGGATTAGAAAGGAGACTCACCTCGCTCCGAAGACTCAAAATCGGCATTCTACATCCTTCCTAAGGCTTGAACCAATGCACAATGCACCCAAACTAGCCAATTTAATGATGAACTAATGAGAATATACTCAATTACTTATTAACAATTCAGATTGTACAAATTCCTAACTTTGTTTAGTTAAATGACCAAAATGCCCTCGGGCCCACGTGCCCGGAATTCAAAATTTCTCGAAGATAAAGGTTAGCCATGACCTTAGGAACTCAAATATATGATTTTCTCCTAATTCCATACTCAAAATCGTGGCTAAAATCCAAGATTAAAATTTTATAGGTTTCCAACCAAAACCCTAATATTTACACAAATTTTCATGATTAAATCCATGGTATAGTCTTGTATTTAACTTGGAAATAAATAGAAATAGCTTACCTTATCATTGATGGTGAAAACCCTCCTTGAAGCTCTCCAAAAATCGCCCCATGAAGTGAGAAAATGAGCAAAATGACATTGAGCCCGAATAAATGAAGGCCACTGCCTTCAGTGGTTTCCGTATATGCGAAAATATAACAGTCTATGCGGTTCCGATTTTGCGGATTCTTTGCCGCTTTTGCGGTTTTTGTCAATGCCCAGGACTTCGGCTTTTGCGATGCCTTTCCCGCTTCTGCGGTACCGCTTCTGCGGTACCGCTTCTGCGGACCGCTTGTTGCTTCTGCGATTCCAAATGACCCCAGGCTTTCCGCTTTTGCAGTCACCTCCTCCGCAGATGCGGTTCCGCTTCTGCGGAATCTGGACCTCATCTGCGATCCTCGAGCCCCAGATCAAAAACCGCTCCTGCGGTCCACCCTATCGCCTCTGCAGATCCGCTTCTACGGTCCCATCTCCGCAGAAGCGGAAATACCAAATACCAGCTGCCCAGCTCTCTTCCAAATTCCTTTTTCAATCCGTTAACCACCCGGAATCCACCCGAGGCCCCCGGGACCCCAACGAAACATATCAACCATTCCCAAAACACATTCCGGACTTGCTCGAGGCTTCAAATCACATCAAACAATGCTAAAATCACGAATTACACCCCAAATTCAAGTTTATGAACTTTAAGATTTCCAACTTCTATTTCCAATGCCGAAACCTATCAAATCACGTCCGATTGACTTCAAATTTTGCACACAAGTCATATTTGACATTACGGACCTACTCTAACTTCCGGAATTTGATTCCGACCCCGATATCAAAATGTCAACCCCCCGGTCAAACTCTTCAAAAACCTTCAAATTTCTATCTTGCCAAATGGCTTCAAAATGGTCTACAGACCTCCGAATTCATTTCCGATCGCGCCCCCAACTCCAGAATCACTGTACGGAGCTATTCACAGTCTTAGAATTCCAAACGGACTTTGATAACACTAAAATGCTCTTCAAGCCAAACTTATGAAATTTCTTCTAAAATGCCAACTTCCACAATAGGCGCCAAAACGATCCCGGGTTATTCATAAACCAATCCGAGGATACGCCCAAGTCCGAAATCATCATACGAACCTGCTGGAACCTTCAGATCCTGATTCCGAGGTCGTTTACTAAAAATTCCAATCCTAGTTCATTCTTTCAACTATAAGCTTTCGAAATGAGAATTCTCTTCCCAAATCAACTCTGGACTTCTCAAAATTTAATTCTGACCACGCGTACAAGTCATAATACCTGAAATGAAGCTGTTCATAGCCTCCGACCGCTAAACGGAGTGCTTGTACTCAAAACGACCGGTCGGGTCGTTACAGTCAGGCAAGCCAACTAAATTATCAGTTAAATTCTCTTTTAGTACCTTTGAAAATCTAGGATTTTTCCTTCCATTTTTCATAATTAAAACAATCTCTACTTCAATTCAAATTAAGTAATTACTACTAGTACACATTTTTCAAAAACCATCCTAGAACCTGGTATGATAAGTGCATGAGCATCTATTGATAAGGAAAATAAAATACAACATCTGTCCAAAATATAGTGGATAGGGAATAAATATAAAAAAACTGAAAGGAACTACACTAGTTGCAGGTCGCCTCGAACAGTGCATCTCACCTAGTCCCAGAATCATCCGCGCTGCTACGCCCTGTAAGCTGCAAGAGATGCCTATACACGTGCAACAAAAACACATAGAAGTGTAGGATGAGTACGTAAACAACTTGTGCTCAATGAGTGTCCCACATAACCTCAAAGGATTAGAGACGAGATGGTCAAACTTGACACTCTCTAATGGTCAAATAATGATTTATCTTTAATATATATATTAAACTGTGGATCTATTTTATAAACATGATTTTTGTTCCAGATAGAGGAAACAAGTAAACGTGTAATTCGTTCATAGGAAATTTTCAAAATTCCTTTACATTATTAACAAATTAATCTCGAGCCAGGATGGGGCAGTTTCAACGTAATAATTTCAAGGCAGCAATTCAAGCATTCGCAAATCATACCGAGGCCACGGCCCGATCCAACAGAAATAAATATGCACTTGCCGAGGGTCGACGGCGCGCCAATAGATGCATCTATTAATCTGCCAAGGCATTCGGCCCGTTTCAAAATAAACACACAAAGACAGTCAGTCAGTCAAGAAGTCAACATGGAGAAATTATCCAAGAATGGCCAATTCTCTTTAATAATTTTAGAAAACGAAGCTTAAGTCCTTTTTAGACTTCCATTTATTAATTCAATGTGATTTACTGCACAATGCTCCAAAACTAGCCAATGATTATACAAATCCATTAATATATGCTCAATTAAACTTTACAACCTAATTTGTAACAATTTCTAACCCTGAACGAAAAGTTGACAAAAATGCCCTTGGGCCCACGTGCCCGAAATCCGAAATTTCTCGCAGATATACACTACCCATAGCTTCACTAGCTCAAATATATAATTTACTCCTAATTTTATGCTCAAATTCGTGGTAAAATCCAATTTATCAAGTTTCTAGGTTTTCTTCCAAAAATCCTAACTTGCCCACAATGTTTATGTCTAATTCCATGATATAATCTTGTATTTAACTTAGAAATGAGTAGGGTATCTTAACTTAACTTAGATGACGAAATCCCCCTTTGAAGCTCTCCGAAAATCTCCCCAAGCCATGAGAAAATGGGTGAAATGTACCAAAACCCCGATTTAAAACAAGTCTTCTGCCTCCAGTGATTTCCGCTTCTGCGGAACTATTTCCGCTTATGCGGTCCCGCTTATGTGGTCAAAATGCTGCTTCTGCTGCTCCTTCCCAAGCCGCCCATCTTCCACTTCTACGCTTCCTTTTCCGCAAGTGCGGTCCCGCATCTGCGGTCCCGCATCTGTGGTCCCGCATCTGCGGCTCCCTGACCGCATCTACGGTCCCTACTTTCCTCACCAAAATTCTCATATGCGGTCTTCCTAGCTGCTTCTGCGACTCCGCTTCTGCGGATTCCTAACCATATATGCATTCCCTGCTCCATTCTCTCCCAACCGCCTCTGTTGTTCCTTCCTCGCTTCTGCGGGGCCGCTTTTGCGGTTCCACTTCCGCAGAAGCAGAAATACCAGCAACCAGACCCTTCAGCCATTCTTCAACTTCCAAATTTGATCTGTTAACCATCTGAAATCCACTCGAGGCCCTCAGGACCTCAACCAAACCTACCAACCAATCTCAAAACACATTACGGACTTGCTCGAGGCCTCAAATGATATCAAACAATGGTAAAACCATTGATTACTCCCCGATTCAAGCTTTATGAACTTCGAAATTTAAAACTTCTACTTCCGATGTTTCCTCGATTTTGCGGGGCTGCTTTTGCGGTTCCACTTCCACAGAAGCGGAAAGACCAGCAACCAGACCCTTCAGCCATTCTTCAACTTCAAAATTTGATCCGTTAACCATCAGAAATCCACCCGAGGCCCCCGGGACCTCAACCAAACCTACCAACCAATCTCGAAACACATTACGGACTTGTTCGAGGCCTCAAATGATATCAAACAATGCTAAAACCATTAATTACACCCTGATTCAAGCTTTATGAACTTCGAAATTTCAAACTTCTACTTCCGATGTTTAAACCTATAAAATCATGTCCGATTGACCTCAAATTTTGCACACAAGTCATATTTGACATTACGGACCTACTCTAGCTTTCGAAATCAGATTCCGACCCCGATATCAAAAAGTCCACTTGCGGTCAAACTTCTCAAAAACCTTCAAATTTTCATCTTTAGCCAAATGGCTTCAAAATGACCTACGGATCTCCGAATTCACTTCCAATCGCGCTCCCAACTCCAGAATCACCATACAGAACTACTCCCAGTCTTGAAATTCTAAACGGACATCGATAACACTGAAATGCACTTCAAACCAAAATTATGAAATTTCTTCTAAAATGCTAACTTCCACAATAGGCGCCAAAGCACTCCCGGGTTATCCAAAACCCGATTCGGGCATACGCCCAAGTCCAAAATCATCATGCGAACCTGGTGGAACCTTAAGATCTTGATTCAGAGGTCGTTTACTCAAAATTCCAATCTTAGCCATTTTCTCCAACTTAAGGCTTCTGAAATGAGAATTTTGTTCCCAAATCAACTCCGATCTTCCCGAAATTCAATTCCGACCACGCGTACAAGTCGATATACCTGAAATGAAGGTGCTCATGGCCTCAGACCGCTGAACGACGAGCTAGCGCTCAAAACGATCGGTCGGGTCGTTACAAGACCAAAGTTGGTCGCTATATTTTGATTAATTGTCACACCCCAAAAACCGATGGGTACGAACGGCGCTCAACCGAGTAAACCTGACTGAGCAAGCCTGTTAGTTTTCATTCTACCAAAATTAATTCATGAATAAATAGGAGATGGACTCTAATAGTCATACTTAGTAAGTATTTCATTAAAAACTTCCATTTCATTTCCATTAGTAGCTTAAATCATAATTATCAAAATATTACAAGTTTTATAAATCTTTGCCAAACATCAATATTTCTACGTTAATTCCAATACCTCACACTACCCACAACCTGTCAACGGAGCCCCTAAACACAACTGGAGAGTAATATAATATGAAAATGCCGGTAACAAGGCTCCCGCTATACCTCAAATACAAAGTACATGATAAACAGATGAAACAGAACCCCGAAATGAAATGGGGCTCACCAAGTTAGCTGAAAGGATGATGCGGCACTAGCTGCAACCAACACTGCTTGATATAGAAACACCTACATCCATTTAAAGATGTAGCGCCCCTGGCAAAAGGGATGTTAGTTCCATCGAATAGCACTAGTATGTATAACTAAACACCATCTAGTTAGAAAGAACTTTCATACCAGAATAAGAAGTCACAAGTATAACTCAAAACTTTAAATGATCACCACATTATCAAAAAAAAAAGAATCTTACAACTTTTGCATAATTTATCCATAGCTTTTAGTTTGGGGCGTTTCACACTATTCATCTATTGTTCACAATACCACCGCTATCTTGAGCGGAGTCGGATCTCGACCAGATCGGCTAGGTTGCCCCATTTGAGACATATACTTCAATCAAAATCTCATTTTCCCTTTTTTCGGAATTTATTGACAATACCACTGCTATCTTGAGCAGAGTCCGATCTGGGCCCGATAGTCTAGGCCGTCTTACCAAGGCGTTGTTCCCTTCTCATTAATCATTTCTCTTCACATATATCATTTCATAGGCACTTGGGGCCAAAACTTATCAAATCATTCTTGGCACTAGGCTGCATTTTACATCATTCCCAATTTCAATATTAGCTTTGCCATTTAAAACAATAGGTGCACACAAGAGTAATTTAAATTGCAAGCATAGATAAGACTTCACATAGATGGTACAATTTATGCAGCTTCAATCTCACTTTAAGGTCTAAGCATTTCAATGCATGATTCGTATCTTTTTCCCCTTTCAGTTATCAAGATAACACGTTCATCATGTTGAGACACATCTTTCACGCGTATAAGGTTACAACACCAATTCATGTAAAATAACAATCGATGCAACAATTCAAATTTAATCTTACCATATTCACACAAACACCGATGAAGCTCAATTTCCAAAAGACGGGGTTTTAGCCATACATACCTCAAAGAGCTTTCCCTTAAGTTTTTAGAATCCACCAACACCTCTAGCAATATCAATCTATGAGGAAATAGTGGAAATCGATTAATAATTAGGACGATTACCCATGTGTAACTCTCTTAGGAATTTCATCAAACACCTACAAGTGAAGTAGACCACAAGGTTCTACAATGGAAATTCCTTTTTCCCTTATCCAATTTCATCAAGAACTACCCAAAATAGTTCATTAATCCCACATACTATAGCTTAGTGCCACATGCATGGCCTATTTCTAACCCCACAATATATTTTTGAATTAATAATCTCATATATGAAATATTAGAAGTAGGACATACCCGGAAGATAGTGAGCTAGAGATTAGCATGCTTGATTCTTGAGGGTTTGTGCAAGATTGATGATTAGGAAGCTAGATTCTAAAATGCTCTCACCTCTCTCTAGATTTAGTGTAAAAATAGTCCCAAATGAAGCCCCAAAGCTTATTAATCAAAGTGGGTTCGGATATGAAAATTTCCAAAAATGACCCCGAAGTCAAATAGGTGGTGCAATTATGCTATAGCATAATCGAAATGTGGGCAGCATTCTTGCAGCATAATCATTATGCGATAGCATAATCGACAACATAATCAATTATGCTACAGCATAATCAACATGCGACAGCATAATGTTTTGCCCGACACTGCTTTACTATGCGATGCATATGCGGTCCGCATGGTCGTTTTCCGATCGCAAAATTGGTCACAAATCCAGCCATTGGTAATTTGATCATAACTCTGTGTAGGAATGTCCAAATGAAGAACGGTTTGAAGCTTTAGAAACTAGACTCGAAGAAAGTTCATTTGATAGGTTTCATCATATAAGACCTTATATATATAGATATACTTGTTCAAAGTGGGGACTTGTGCAAACTCATTTGGAATTTTAGCCCATTAAGGAATTTTCTAACGTGACTTAGACTTTGGTCTCCCATTATACCCCACATTATTTATTATAAGACTTATACACTTATTTACCAAATAAAATTGATTCTCCTCATGTTAATATCACATAAAACATTATAATTAGCCTCCATGGCACCACGAAATCCTAAATTACTTGGCAAATTTTTCCGGGGCCTTACATTCTCCCCTCCCCCCAGGATCATACATCCTCGAATGAGGAGTAGAGCCGCCCTAACACTTAACATAGTATATCTCTTTTCCTCACCTACTTCAAGTCCCCAAATTTTGACTAACTCCCAAATTTTTTAGAAATTTTGGCAGGGTCTCCTTTGTAACTAGGACTATCCACCTGCCAGAGAACCACCAAGACCATCCTAAAAATACATCCACAACTCGATAAAGCACCACAATGTATATATCAATAACACGAACCTCAACATTACAACCACTACATTATCATAATGACACCTAAACATGGACTACACATTTTAGATCATAGCACCAATAAGGTGCCTTTCAAGTCAATGCTTTTTGATATAAATCAAGCAAAAATATTTTTGTTCCACAATACATTCAGCCTTCAAGGTGGCTCCTCGACTCACAAGCTTTGCCGTAACATATTCACATAAGCAATCCCAACCCCTAAACTTATCTAACATGGATGACAACTAGATACCTCGCATAGGCTAACTATCCATTAACATTCACCTTCAATAATTTACACCAGGACGATACACAAATGATCTCCGCCTACCTTCTTAGACATAGACATATAAAAACATAAATTCATGAGGAACAACTAATGGGAAACATCATACTCCTAGTACGACCTAATGGGAAATGCGCTTACGTGCCCCTCATTATTAATCCACATAACATCTATAGGGGAAAATTTTGAGAATAACTGGTTCACCCTCCTGAATACTAAATCTCTACTCGAACACCCATGTTAAACCTTTAATGACCTTCAACGATTACTCTAAGATGTACTATCATTAACTGGCCATAAAACCACCTATCGAATATATGTGATCACACGGGGATGATCCCCATTTGACATTTTTGGACCTTCAATACCTAATAAATTTAATACAATATGGAACACGGAGTTCAAGATTGGGCTGGAGTTATCCAGGAATTCATTAATGCGCTAGGCAGAGTACTTTCTGAGGTTATATGCTAAGGGACATGAAACTTACAACTAACAATGCTGACATGGTTAATCACTGTGACGACATTAATTATTAGACAAATGAGACATAGGGGTAAGTACTACATTTGCAATAGGAATCATTAAGGAGGAATATTCAAGATTCATGACCCAGTCATCTCCTAGAGTGTAGGGAAAATCAATTTATCAAAAATGAGAATACTCTTGCACCTTGAATGTGATATGGGATTCAAAATACATGAAGTTGAATTACACTCCTGATGTTAGCTGACACAAGGAATCTATGCCATAAGCCCGTGAGGATGAAAATTAAGTTAAACACTTATGAGATTATCATAATTCAAACAGCTTAACCCTCCTGACAATTGACCCTATATGAGGGAACTAAAGATACGACAACTTGTCTTCCAAGTCAATATGCTCATGATATATGCAAAAATTTAAAGGCATCTAATCTCAACCTTTCACGAGTAAAACCACATAGCTAGGACATCTAAATGTTGGGACGAAATCATGTATTGGTTAGAGGCGTTCTAATGGTTAACATAATGTTTCGGGGAGAAAGACAAATGACAATCCTATCCACCCAAGGAGGTGGAATACCAAGGGTAGCAAAAATCCCCTCACATGACAATGATATAGTAAATTATTCTAGAAGCTGAGTGAGCAGAAAATCACTAACCCATCCAATCTGACCCATTTAAGACTTTTTGAAAAGGGGAGGCACTTTGGTTTGAAATAACGGAAATATAAGCTTGAACTTAGGGGAAATCATTACTTTTGGGACCCATAAGACAAGCCCACATAGCCCTATAAAATTGTCAACAATGGCAAGAAGGTACTTAAAACCATTACGAGTTGGTATAAAAGAAGGCCTCAAAGTGCCCACATGGATAAGTTTGAAAGAATTAGAGGTCTTAATGCATTTATCGTGGAAAAGTAACCTAGGTGATCTAGTGACATGGACAAGTAGAGAAGGTAGATGATTGTTTAGGATAAAATCTCATAAGGAGTGCAAGCAATATCTTTTTATCCTAACAAAAGGAACATACCCCGACCCTTGACGCCATAAGGCATAAAATTAGATTGACGAGGAGAGTTACCAGATGAAAATAGATAGTAAGGTAGCACAACTAAGAGCACCGCTTGGAATCGACAAGCTTAAACAGAGTTGAAGACATTAGAAGTCTTTAGAAAAGGGGAAATTTTCCTACTCTCATGGCGCTTGTAGAGTACATAAAAGTAAGGTTAATTAAACCAGATCATATGGTTGGATAACTAGTCGATACATTGAGATAATATCGCATTGAAGATTATGGGTAAACAATACATGATGCTAGACAAATGAAAAGAAAGTGAGAGAGCCTTATGGAAGTAACCTTTACATTGTAACCACTAGGAATGATGGTAATATAAAGCGATTATGAGAAGCTACATTTTTTAAAGAGGATCTTTGTATGTAGTCATGTGAGGTATAGCTCCAGAATTCAAAAATCCAATTATGTTTAGCAACTTTACTTCACAAGGAAGCACTACAACATACTTCTACACAACCAACTATTACCAGCCAAATTGGGAGATGCTATAAGACTTGGCTGAGAGAGAAGTTTTGGGATACGAATGTGTTACTAGGTGTATTGCTCCTTTGTCAACCCAAAACCAAAAGGCGAGAGTTAGACTGATAAGCACATGGACTAGCACATGTGTAGATAATCCATTATCGAAAGGAGATCATTCAATCTCAGCAATTGCGGCATGCTATCAACCTTTGATGAACTTGAAGTGAGGTGGGAACCCAATGAGATAGTATAAAATAATCATGGAAGGTTTGAAGATATTCATAATGAGTTCTCTATGGATTTTAACTTGAGAAGTACCCAGATGCTAATGAAAGACAGAAAAAAATGAGAAATAGGCGTTGTGCTATGATAACCTCCAAAGGTGTGCTTGGTCTTGACGGAGAGCCTAGTAAGGGTCCTTATGAGAAAGTAAGTGTTATAATGACACATAGAAGAATATGTTCTCTCATGGTTATCAAAGAAAACTAGCACAATGAAGTCACTAGCTAAGGAACACAATTAACACATGTTGTGGAGCTGTAAAGAGGAAATAAACATTTGTTATAAGCTATACATGCTTCTGCTATATTAACTCCCAAACTGCAATACAATACCACGTCATGAGAAACCACCATACTGGGAAAAAAGTGAGCTACTTACTGCGGGATATCCCAATTGGACACGAAAGTTATACCAAGATGGCGACACAAGTTCTTCCTATGACGGGGATGTGAGGATCTCAATCAATTTTTTTTCCAGAGAGACTTTATGCACACGGTGACCATTTCGATTAACATGCACTCATGTGATAGGTGTTAAGGTATGCTCTTATGTTACTAGACATTGAGAAGCTTTCATGATGATACTCGCAAGAGAGTAGAGTGATTGTTCAAATCATATAAGCCATATACACAATCGAATAAAAGAGTGACTCGAGAAGGATCATAACACTGGGATGTTTTACATGGAACTTTACACCACATAGGTAAACTTTATGACGGTGCATGCATAGGCACAAATGAGCAGACGTTTTCCATAATAAGATTTTGTACAAGATTCATCGGATGTAGTCCCCTGTTGAAAATCTAGTAAAGAAAGTAGGAAGTATTAATCCTAGAGTTATAACTCCGTTCAAAGATGTATTTATAGAACTTAATTCCACAAGAGGATCTAAATAAGAGAAGTTTGTGATAGAGTGGATTCACGAACAATACGACTCCTTCAAGGAGCAGGTACACACAAGTCTTTGTGACTCACATCTTATTAAGACCATGTTTGTGAGGACTCTTCAATATGGATGTACATATACAACAAGAGTACATTGGTTATGCTAAGTAGTGACTTACTTGGTGACCTTAGGTTGATAGGGCAATAGCTTAATCAATACCTCTCGACTCTATATCCCTAACGTACGTAGGTAACATACTGATATACTACATGATTTGGTGGTGCAGAGACATTAAGAGGAACAAGGGTACTCCCCTTAGCAACAAGTTCTACCAATGCCTCCATAGCTCGATACATTCATCTAACAAACTCTTGGCAATCTCCCTCAGATTCAATGGAGGGGTTATTCCCTCCTTACTGCTTCCAAAATCATGAATTACTCATCTTGAGATTAAGACATAGAATGGAAATTAGCTCCCTATCTTCAGCTCTACTGCACGATCTGGAGATCAAAGAAGGGTGAAATTTCTAAATGTCCGAATAGCCTCCAACTTATAGATGTGGTCGACTAAACACCGATAAGATGGACTCTACTAGAAATCACTCCGAGTTATCCTATGACACTTTAAAACCTTAAGCTCCGATACCAAGTTTGTCACGCCCCAAAAACCGAGGGGCACGACCAGCGCTCAACCGAGTAAACCCAACTGAGCAAGCATGTTAGATTTCGTTCTACCAAAATTAATTCATGAATAAATAGGAGATGGACTCCATTAATCATACTTAGTAAGTATTTCATTAACAACTTCCATTTCATTTCCATTAGTAGCTTAAATAATAATTATCAAAATATTATAAGTTTTATAAATCTTTGCCAAAAATCAATATTTCTACTTTAATTCTAATACCTGACACTACCCACAACCTGCCTACGAAGCCTCTAAACACAACTGAAGAGTAATGTAGTATGGAAATGACGGTAACAGGGCTCCGGCTATACCTCAAATACAAAGTACATGATAAACAGACAAAACAGGACCCCAAAACAAGGTGAGGCTCACTAAGTTGTCACAACCCAAACCCCGCACTGGTCGTGATGGCATCTCTCTTGAAGACGAGGCCGGCCAACTACCCCAACTCGTCTTTTCAAAAATAGTTAAACGTAAATAAACAGCTTAAATATGACATAATAGCATTAATTAGCGGAAATGCAACCCAACACAGCCCTAATCGGGGTGTCACAAGTCACGAGCATCTATCTGAATGTGAATCCACTACAAGGTAAAAAATATATGAAACTGGAATAGTGAACAAAAGAGAGAAACATGGTGTTGTGAATGCTAAAAGTCACCTCCTTAACTCATATAACTCTGCCTCGGATCGGCCAAACCCGCTTCCAGGTGAATAGAAACCTGCATCTGCACACGAGGTGCAGGGAGTAAAGTGAGTACTCCAATTCAGTGAGTAATAAAGGTAAATAAAAACTGAGAAGTAAGAAATCACATAAAGAAAACCATCATGCCGTATAGAAGCAGGGTACAGTCCTTTGAAAAAATAGTAAAGCTGTGAAATCTTTGGAAATATTGTTGCTCAGTTTAAATCTCTTTTGAAAATGATCTTTTCAACAGTAACGAAACGATTTAAAAATAGATAGTGCCAATAAGCACAGAAAATCCGCCTCTCGGGCACAAATACCACAGTATAACAGGTAAAAAGGCAAGTAAATATGCAGGATGAGCACATAAAGGTTCGCCCCTAGGCCAATATCTCAAAACAGTACCAGCCCCTCGGGCTCAATATCAATCGCTCAGAATAGTATCAGCCCATCGAGTTAGTATCAATCACTCAGCGTAAGATCAGCCCCTCGGGCTCACTCTCAGATCATATGGGTACCCGCGCTCACTGTGGGTGTGCAGACTCCGGAGGGGCCCCTTACAGCCCAAGCACTATATTAACATGAGGCCTGAAAGCCTTCTCACATCACACTCGAGGCCTGAAAGCCTTCTCACCTCACACTGAAGGCCGAAAAGCCTTCTCACATCACTCATGAGGCCTAAAAGCCTCCTTACATAACTCACAAGGCCTGAAAGCCTCCTCACGTCACTCCAGCCACCTCGTGGCATATAAATGTATCTCAGTCCCTCAGCCTCACTCAGTCCAAAAAACATCATAAGCCCCTCGGGAATCAATAGAATAGTAGTTCTCAGCCCAAACAGCAGTGGAAATATCAATTAAGTCTCAAAATTTAAATTAAAGTGGCTGAGTTTGTAAAACAGTATAATCAATATGACTGAGTTCAAGTAATATATCAAATAGTGAGGAAAGAGTGATAAAAGTCCACGAAGGACTCAAGTAGTCGGCATTAAGCCCAAAATATAGCAATCAACCCAAATTATGATAACAACAAATAAGTTCCAGTCAAATACGCGGTAAAATCATCAATCGGGACAGATCGAGTCACAATCCCCAACGGTGCTCTACCCCACGCTCGCTATCTGGTATGCAAGTCACCTCAATATAGCACTACGATGTGCAGTCCGGGGTTTCAAACCCTCAAGATATCATTTACAATCATTACTCACCTCGAATCGGTGAAATCCTTAGATCGCGATGCCTTTGCCCCTCAAATTGGCCTCCAATCGTGTCGAATCTAGTCAAAACCACAACGAATGCATCACAATATGCCAATGGAACAATACTCAATCGAAAACAATCGAAAAATATTAAAAATCTCGAAATTAGAAAAACCCGAGCCCCGGGCCCACTTCTTAAATCTCAAATGTTTTCACATTAATAGATTTCTTATCTTCTCACGAGTTCATACATGCCAAGAACTCTCAAATCCGAGCTCAAATGACCCATCAAATCCCAATTTGACATACCAAAAACTCAAGCCCTAGTTCTTCAGTTTTAGGCTTAATTTCCATAAATTTCAAGGTTAATTTCACATAATAATCATGTTTTAAGATCATAGAACTCACCTCCAATCAATCCTAGTCGAGACCCTCTTCAATTTCTGTCCAAAAGCTCTCAAGGTTGCTCAAAATGGTAGAAAAATACCTTAGATCGCGGAACAAAATGAACCTTTAAAACCCTTTTTTGTCCAGCCCTTTTCGCATCTGCAATCACTATACCGCATATGTGGTTAGCGCTTCTGCGGAAATAAAATATTGTGCACAGGGCCACTTCTACGGTCTAAATCTGCTCCTGCGGACACCGCATCTGCGGACTCCTTCCCGCTTCTGCGGAACTCCCAATGGCCCTTATCCGCTTCTGCGGTCCACACGCCGCATCTGTGGCATCGCAAATCCGGCTCCAAGCTCGCATCTGCGGAAAAGAAACTCCTTAAGGAAACTCGCACCTATGCCCCCTTTACCGCATCTGCGGAACCTCATCTGCGGCCCCTTTTTTGCAGATGCGGAAATACCAGAAACCACCAACTTCAGAAATGCAACAAGTCAAAAATTCATCCCGATGGCCATCCGAAACCACCCCGAGGCCCCTGGGACCTCAACCAAAAGTGCCAACCAATCCTACAACATCATTCAAACTTTCTCCAATCGTCAAAACACATCCAACAACACTGAAATCATCAATTCTCACCGAATTTAAGCCTAAGTTCTTCAAAACTTCCAAAACACGCATTTGATCAAAAACCCAACCAAATCACCTCCAATGAGCTGAAATTTTGCACACACATCCCAACTAACATAACGAAGCTACAGCAACTCTCGGAATTCCATTCCGACCCTCGGATGAAAATCTCACCTATCAACCGAAATTCGCCAAAACACTAACTACGCCAATTCAAGCCTAATTCTTCACCAGACCTCCAAAATCACTTCCGATCACACTCCTAAGTCACAAATCATCTAACTAAGCTAACCAAATCATAAAAACTCTGATCCGAGCTCATATACAAATAACTAAACTCTCGGTCACACCTTTCAAATTCTAAGCTTTCTACTAAAACTGTTCTTTTAAATTCATTCCAAATTTTTCTGAAAACCAAAACCAACGATTTACATTAGTCATAATACATAACACGGGGTAAATCATGCCCGAGAATTTGCGATCAAAGTGCAAATGCTCAAAACGACCGGTTGGTTATTACATATCCCACTTAAACACACGTTCGTCCTCGAACGTACCCAGAGTTGTTCTAAAAGACAACCAATCACTCAATAACCTTTCCAAGCATATACCCGGGGGTGATCCCAAGTCACTCTATCTCACATAGGTCCGACAACACATTTTAACTATAATTACGCAATCCAATCCAGCCTATAAATCATAGAACCACATTCCACTTTCTGAAATCATACACAAGATCAAAAACTCACATCTTTATTCATAATGAGCCCGAAACGGCTGCAATAACCTATACCTACAACCTCAAGTGCTATCATATTATGTACCACCTAACTCAAACACTCGAAACGATAACTTCTATTCACAACAGCTGCACGCAACACCCGAATACCGGTAGAAAATCTCTTATCAACTAAGGTCTTATACCAACACTTCTATATACAGCTAATGATAAATGAAACATGTAATAAACTGTAACCATCTCTCAGGTCAACCATTCATCAAGTCACTTCACTTTTGGTTAATACCACAGCAGATTTCCGAGCCGAACCTCGATATTATCCTTCCAACAAGCAGAAATCAAATCCCTTCGTATTCTTTAATGACCCCAACGATCACCTCGAATCCAACACACCACTCTAGTGACATGACACATCAATACAGGCCTAAGCTACAATTTGGATAGTATGCACACCAATAAGAAACGGTCTGAACATACTCAAATGATGGAAATGACCCAAACAAAAAAGTTGTACCTCAAGCTTATCAGTACCATCACAACACAAGGCTGAGACCCCGTTTCACAACATAGAAATAGAATACATGAATCTACCCCAAAAGGTCATATCTCCACGTAGCCTCACTACAACGCGCGATCCTATCCAAACACTGCTACACATGAAACACCTCAAGTCACTATGCGCAAAATCAACAGCTACGCACAATTTGATGTCTAGAACCAAAAAAGTCATTACACCCACGGTGAAACAAATGACATACTCCACGCAACCCGATATGCCATTCACTAAGAAACGCTCAATTACTCTTCTCGCTCGAATTCCACTAAGATACCCCAATTGAACCGCACCATAGGTGCCTATAACCAATAAAGCATAACATCTCGCAACACAAAAAGGAAACTCACAGGTCTCTCAGATTACTAGCAAGCTCAATAACGATCGAATCAACCTACCCCTTAACAATAAAATTAGGGGCCAACCAAGCCGACTCAAGCTAGAACACGCATCCACATTGACCTGCCAACGAATTAATAATCAAGGAAGCCTGAAGCTGCTCCTTCCACTACTACAGCTCATACCGGAGCCATACGATACGGTGCCCGGCACCAAATCTATACCGAAATCCACAACCTCACCCGGCGATATGCCCGGCCACAAGAAATACAACCGAAAGTTCCTCAACTCCGGAACTAAATCAATGGTAGAAACCTCTGCACTGACATCCAGCACGAAGGCCCAATTAAGAAAAGCAACCCTTCCCAACCGTCCGTTGGTCTTTGAAATATAAACCACTCTGCTAGAACATAATCCGACACACCTCGCCACTCAACCCGCGGCATTTCTGGCATAGCCCATAGCACAATAGTCCAGAATATCCCAACATTGAGACAACCAGTCGACACCCTAATATCATATCCAAAATCTAACTTACCAAGCAAAGAAAGATCCATTCGGGCCTCCAAATCCCCGGTAGTTGCTAAACAGTGCCGAAACACATGATCTACAACCACATCATAGCATGTATATGAGAACTTCCACCTCCACATCCACACAACACATGAATCATCATTTCTGATCCCAATTTTGCCGTCCGAACACATGCACACCTTTAATACCCAATCATTCCACAATAAATACTCTAAAATTCCCATGTGCCATATAAGCAACTTGAATATCAGCAGTCGATCCAGCCTGAAAGTGTCGCAATACTACTAAAGTGCCATCAACTTAATCACATTGCTCTTTTTTTGAAACACATACTCTCGTCAAATTACTTCCCCATAACAATACCTTTTCCTTAATCATCTGAGGCTACCCGCTGCCTAGGAGTTTTATGAACTTCTTCAACCACGGTAGAAATCAACAAGAACTCTCCCAATTCTGTTTTCATAAATTAAACTGCCAGGACTGAATCCTTCTAACTAGATCAAGCTAAGCAAGCCATCAAAACCCATGAGCGTTGCTGCAAAATACCTGTAAGCACCCTTTACCTCGAATACATACAAAGAACTAATCATATCATTACCATACCGATTCGGTTTACTATCAAGATACTCCATCCATCTAAATTTCCTTCAATTTCATCCTCAACTTAATCTTTCCTCTTGTTGTAGCAACACAATTCCTCAACCCAGGCTCATTACATGAGACCCAAGCACAAGATCAAATTATCTAAGACCCATAAGCCACCGAATACTTTCCCAAATATTACCAGAAATATCACGCTCCCGAATACTTTAATCTGAAGAACTTCCTGCGAATCCGAATTCGTTACTTTTACTTTCCTGATACTGATACATAGACCCCCATAACTAACCCAGAAATACCACAAATCTGAACCTTTTCCAATGAAAACACAGTTTCTAACAACACAGGTAACTTAAAATACCCGATTGTTTCTTGCAGAATCTTGAACACATTAGAACCATTCTCGAAAGTCATTCACTCTTATTCAAACTAAAAATTACCTGACCCAATGAATAGAACCACTCGTGCCTCATTGGCACTCCGATGCCACAAAATGAAATACTCATCCCGATATGACCAAGAAACTTCCTTCTATATTCACCGAGTATTCTTAACCATCAACAACTTAAGACATCCTATGATTCTCTCCCCATGAAGCATAATGTATCCTTCGACAAACTTTTCCTTTACTCTAGCCATAGCTAATTTACTCGCCTGCCCCAAACTGGAACCAACATAGTACCTAATCGTGCAATCAACTGCTCACACCAGACTCCCCCACTTGGCTCGGAGCCATAAATAAAGATACACTCAATATCTCATAACACTTTTACTCTATTGATTCCACTATACCGAAGTGAGATTAAACTCAAATCATTTATAAGTTTGTGAAACACAGATCATCCAGTACTGTAAATCTTCTACAAATCTCGCATTCAACCCCACAATAGTCAAGCCCAATATTTTAAGCAAATCCAAATTTTCAAATTTCAACATGTACCCTTCCATTGCACATGAGATCTTCTAACACACACATAAGGATCACACTACTTCGGAACACTCTGTGGGGGATAACCCACCTGTTGTGCCTCAATATAATATATCTTTAACCTTCCACCGTCATACACATTACACAATCACTTAGTCTTCCTGAGTCTGAACTTATACCGCACGATGAAATTTACTTCACTCCTATCTAGGAGACACGAAAAGATTCTTCACGCGCCCATAACTAGGAGCTACACATCCAATCACAATGGAATCATACACTTAATAGTTAATTTATCATCCACAGACCTACCTCGTTACTTCCAAGTCATATAGATATATTTCGCAGTACTAACATACTCATCATGTAGTTATCCAGCCATCATTCCAACTAATAGGGACAATACCGAACAAATAAGTTCAAAACACTTGCTCACACAATCAGCACCTCGGTGCTCAAGCCATAGGCAAAGATCCGGCCTCAAGTCCTCCAGACTGGCCCAACATCAAACTCACAGAGATCACATCTCACCCCTTGATCGAGGAATCACAAGACATCAAGGCACATTGGATACTGAGCGCCCATGCGTGCATGCGAACGCGTGGAAGGAATTTCAATAGTTTCTTTTCAAGCTGAATCAAGGACGCACGATAAGAATTCCAAGAATGCGAAGTTTTTGTAAAGGTTTTGCAGGCTCTCGAGGATAAATACAGATGTCTCCATACCGATCCGCGAGACTCTACTAAACCAACTCATGACTCGTGAGACCTAGTAACCTAGACTCTAATACCAACTTGTCACGATCCAAACCCTGCACTGGTCGTGATGGCGCCTCTCGTGAAGACGAGGCCAGCACTAATCGGGGTGTCACAAGTAGTTAAACATAATTAAACATCTTAAATATGACTTAATAGCATTAATTAGCGGAAATGCCACCCAACACAGCACTAATCGGGGTGTCACAAGTCATGAGAATCTATCTGAATGTGAATCCACTACAAGGTCAAAAATATACAAAATCAGAATATTGAACAAAAGAGAGAAACATGGTAATGCGAACGCTGACAGTCACCTTCTTAACTCATATAACTCTGCCTATATCGGCTAAACCCGTTTCCGGGTGAATAGATACATGCATCTACACACGAAGTGCAGGGAGTAAAGTGAGTACTCCAACTCAGTAAGTAATAAAGGTAAATAACAACTGAGCAGTAAGAAATCACGTAAAGCAAACCATCATGCAGTATAGAAGCTAGGTACAATCCTTTGAGAAAATAGTAAAGCTCTGAAATATTTGGAAATATCTTAGCTCAGTTTAAATTTCTTTTGAAAATGATCTTTTCAATAGTTACGAAATGATTTCAAAATAGTTAGTGCCGATAAGCACAGAAAATTTGGCCCTCGGGCACAAATACCACAGTATAACAGGTAAAAAGGTAAGTAAATATGCAAGATGAGCACATAAAGGTTCACCCCTCGGGCAATATCTCAAAACAGTACCAGCACCTCGGGCTCAATATCAATCGCCCAGAATAGTATCAGCCCCTCAGGCTCGGTATCAGTCACTCAGCATAGAATCAGCCCCTCGGGCTCAATCTCAGATCATATGGGTACCCGCGCTCACTGTGGGTGTGCAGACTCCGGAGGGGCCCCTTACAGCCCAAGCGCTATATCAACATAAGGCCTAAAAGCCTTCTCACATCACAATCGAGGCCTGAAAGCCTCCTCACCTCACACTCAAGGCCTGAAAGCCTTCTTACATCACTCACGAGGCTTGAAAGCCACCTCGTATCACTCACAAGGCCTGAAAGCCTCCTCACATCACTCCAACCACCTCGTGGCATGTATCTCGGGCCCTCGGCCTCACTCAGTCCAGAAAATATCATAAGCCCCTCGGGCATCAATAGAATAGTAGTGCTCAGCCCAAACAGCAGTGGAAATATCAATTAAGTCTCAAAAATTCAATTAAAGTGGCTAAGTTTGTAAAACAGTATAATCAATAAGACTGAGTTCAAGTAATATATTGAATAGTGAGGAAAGAGTGATAAAAATCCACGAAAGACTCAAGTAGTCGGCATTAAGTCAAAAATATGGCAATCAGCCCAAATCATGATAATAAAAAATAAGTTCCAATCAAATACGAGGTAAAATCATCAATCGGGACGGACCGAGTCACAATCCCCAACGGTGCTCTACCCCACGCTCGCTATCAGGCATGCAAGTCACCTCAATATAGAACTACGATGTGAAGTCCGGGGTTACCCTCAGGATATCATTTACAATCATTACTCACCTCGAACCAGTGAAATCCCTAGCTCGCGACGCCTTTTCCCCTCAAGTTGGGCTCCAATCATGTCGAATCTAATCAAAACCACAACGAATGCGTCATAACATGCCAATGGAACAATACCCAATCGAAAACAATCGAAAAATATTAAAAATCTCGAAATTAGCAAAACCCGAGCCCCGGGACCACTTCTCAAATCTCAAAAGTTTTCACATTAATAGATTTCTTATCTTCTCACAGGTTCATACATTCCAAGAACTCTCAAATCCGAGTTCAAATGACCCATCAAATCCCAATTTGACATACTAAAAACTCAAGCCCTAGTTCTTCAATTTTAGGCTTAATTTTCATAAATTTCAAGGTTAATTTCACATAATAATCGTGTTTTAATGTCATAGAACTCACCTCCAATCAATCCTAGTCGAGACCCTCTTCAATTTCCGTCCAAAAGCTCTCAAGGTTGCTTAAAAATGGTGGAAAAATACCTTAGCTCGCGGAACAAAATGAACCTTTAAAACCTTTTTTTGTCCAGGCCCTTTTCGTATCTGCGATCACTATACCGCATATGCGGTTAGCGCTTATGCGGTATTTCCTCCACTTCTGCGGAAATATACTATTGTGCACAGGACCGCTTCTGCGGTCTAAATCCGCTCCTGTGGACACCGCATCTGCGGACTCGTTCCCGCTTCTGCGGAACTCCCAATGGCCCTTATCTGTTTCTGCGATTCACACGCCGCATCTGCGGCATCGCAGATGCGGCTCCAAGCTTGCATCTGCGGAAAAGAAACTCCTTATGGAAACTAGCACCTGCGCCCCCTTTACCACATGAACCTCATCTATGGCCCCTTTTATGCAGATGCGGAAATACCAGAAACCAGCAACTTCAGAAATGCAGCAAGTCCAGAATTCATCCCGATGGCCATCCGAAATCACCCCGAGGCCCCCGGGACCTCAACCAAAACTGCCAACCCATCCTAAACATCATTCAAACTTGCTCAAATCGTCAAAATACATCAAACAACACTGAAATCATCAATTCTCACCGAATTCAAGCCTAAGTTCTTCAAAAACTTCCGAAACACACATTTGATCAAAAACCCAACCAAATCACCTCCGAATGACTTGAAATTTTGCACACACATCCCAACTCACATAACTAAGCTATATCAACTCTCGTAATTTCACTCCGACCCTCGGATGAAAATCTCACCTATCAACCGAAATTCGCCAAAACACTTACTTCGCCAATTCAAGCCTAATTCTTCACCGGACCTCCAAAATCACTTCCGATCACACTCCTATGTCACAAATCATCTAACGAAGCTAACCAAATCATAAAAACTCTGATCCGAGCTCATATACAAATTAGTCAACTCTCGGTCAAACCTTTCAAATTCTAAACTTTCTACTGAAACTGTTCTTTCAAATTCATTCCAAATTTTCCTGAAAACCAAAACCAACGATCTACATTAGTGATAATACATAACACGGGGCAAGTCATGCCCGAGAACTAGCGATCAAAGTGCAAAAGCTCAAAATGACCGGTTGGGTCGTTACATAAGCCAACTGAAAGGATGATGCGGCACTAGCTGCGACCAACACTGCTTGCTATAAAAATACCTACATCAATTTAAAGACGTAGTGCCCCTGGCAAAAGGGAGTTAGAGCCATCGAATAGCACTAGTATGTATAACTAAACACCATCTAGTTAGAAATAACTTTCATACCAGAATAAGAAATCACAAGTATAACTCAAAACTGTAAACGATCACCACATTATCAAAGAAAAGAATCATACAACTTTCGCATAATTTTTCCTTAGCTTTTAGTTTGGGGCATTTCACACTATTCATCATTTGTTCACAATACTATCGCTATCTTGAGCGGAGTCTGATCTCGACCCGATCAGCTAGGTTGCCTCATTTGAGACATATACTTCAATCACAATCTCATTTTCCCATTTTTCCGGAATTCATTCACAATACCACTGTTATCTTGAGCGGAGTCCGATCTCGGCCCATCGACTAGGCCACCTTACCAAGGCATTGTTCCCTTCTCATTAATCATTTCGCTTCACATATATCATTTCATAGGCACTTGGGGCCACAACTTATCACATCATTCTTGGCACTAGGCCGCATTTTACATCATTTCCAATTTCAATATTAGCTTTGCCATTTAGGACAGTAGGTGCACACAAGAGCAATTTAAATTGTAAGCATAGATAAGACTTCACATAGATGGCACAATATATGTAGCTTCAATCTCAATTTAAGGTGTAAGCATTTCAATGCATAATTCATATCTTTGCACCTTTCAAGTTATCAAGATAGTACGTTCATCATGTTGAGACACATCTTTCGCGCATAGAAGGTTACAACACCAATTCATGTAAAATAACAATCGATGCAACAATTTAACTTTAATCTTACCATATTCACACAAACACCAATGAAGCTGAATTTCTAAAAGACGGGGATTTTAACCATACATACCTCAAAGAGCTTTCCCTTAAGTTTTTAGAATACATCAACACCTCTAGCAATAACAATCTATGAGGAAATAGCGAAAATCGATTAATAATTATGAAGATTACCCATGGTATGACTCTCTTAGGAATTTCATCAAATACCTAACAAGTGAAGCAGACCACAAGGTTCTACAATGGAAATTCCTTTTTCCCTTATCCAATTTCATCAAGAACTACCCAAAATAGTTCATTAATCCCACATACTATAGTTTAGTGTCACATGCATGGCCTATTTCTAGCCCCACAATATATATTTGAACTCATAATCTGATATATGAAATATTAGAAGTAGGACATACACGGAAGATAGTGAGCTAGAGATTAGCATGCTTGATTCTTGAGGGTTTGTGCAAGATTGATGATTAGGAAGCTAGGTTCCTATTTCTTTCTCTAAAATGCTCTCACCTCTCTCTAGATTTAGTGTAAAAATAGTCCCAAATAAAGTCCCAAAGCTTATTTATCAAAGTGGATTCAGGTATGAAAATTTCCAAAAATGACCCCCGAAGTCAAATATGTCGTGCAATTATGCCATAGAATAATCGAAATGTGGGCAGCATTCTTGCAGCATAATCATTATGCGATAGCATAATCGACAGTATAATCAATTATGCTACAGCAAAATCAACATTTGATACCATAATTTTTTGCCCGACATTGCATCACTATACGACGCATATGCGGTCCGCATGGTCGTTTTGCGATCGCAAAATTGGTCGCAAATCCGGCCTCTGGTAATTTGATCATAACTTTGTGTAGGAATGTCCAAATGACTAACGGTTTAAAGAGTTAGAAACTAGACTCAAAGAACGTTCATTTGATAGGTTGTTCATCACATAAGACCTTATACATATATATACAGATATTCTCGTTCAAAATGGGAACTTGTGCAAACTCATTTAGAATTTTGGCCCATTAAGGAATTTTCTAACGTGACTTAGACTTCGGCCTCCCATTATACCCCACATTATTTATTATAAGACTTATACACTTATTTACCAAATAAAATTTATTCCCCTCATGTTAATAGCACATAAACATTATAATTAGCCTACATGGCACCACGAAATCCTAATTTACTTGGCAAAATTTTTCGGTGCGTTACATTAATAAATTTATATTATTAAAATACTAATGTGACCAAAGTTGGTCTCTATATTTAAAACCCAGAATATTTGGTCGTAAATGGACATGCAAAATAGCGACCAAACCAGTTTGGACGCTTTTTAGTCGCTTTTTGACCTATAAGCGACAAACTTTTGTCGCGTTTTGTGGTCGCTTTTTTCGGATTTCTAGTAGTGTTTGGGATATGTTTCAAATGTCCATAGTTTAAGGAACAGTTGAGGGAACAGGTCCCTACCAGTTCCCGAGGTGACTGTACAAGTCAACTTCCCCAGTTGTAAAGTTGTTGCCTGCACATGCTACAGCGCAGAAGTAGTGCACCAGTCAACTTTATGGGGATTGCCCTTTACCTAACTTGCTTACATCATTCAAGTGATGTCACTAATGATATATTAACATCAAGCAAAGGTAAAACAAATTACTTGCACATTCAAGAACTTATCAAGCATTCTCTCATATGTGTGTCAATCTTGCAAGTGATTCTCAAGGGTATAAAGAACAAAGAACAACATAGCTACGGACTAGTTCCCCATATTGAGCTATTATATACCCTTAGTTGTGTTGTATCTTTGTTGAAGTTCTTACTTGTAATTCCTACTTAGATTTCTTAGAGCATTGTATATTGTATAGGAAACCCTTAGTAAATTATAAACCCTTGTGTTTGTGTCTTGGCTAGAGTTAGTCGAGTTATGAAGTCTTTGTAATAGAGTTATTACAAAGTGGCATGTAATAGTGTTGTTACAAGTTAGTGAATGATTAAGTATTTGTAATATAGTTATTACAAAGTTGCTTGGAATAGTGTAGTTACAAGTTAGTGAGGGATTAAGAGGTTAATTCCTAGGTTAGAATAGGTTGTAATCTAAAAGTTGCTTAGTAGTGAAGTTTAAATCCTACAAGGATAGGTCATAGTTTTTAATCCCATTGAGCTAGGAATTTTCCACGTAAAATTCATTTGTGTCATTTCCTTACTATTGTGTGCATATGTACTGTTGAACCTGATAGAGAGCTTGGCTCTATAGCGTTTGGTGGATCCTTATATTCTATCAGAAAATAATAAGGGGAGGTATTTTCCCAAATTTCATAGATAAGCTAGTCACTCATTTGTGTTGAGTTTTAGCTTCCGTAAGCTTAACAATGATCCCTTATTGGTTTTTGTAGATTGAAGTACTAACAGTCTAAACCGACGTCGTGTGGTTAAGTAAACTACAAAGGTATGTTAAGGCTATCCTTTCTTTCCTTTTGGCATGATCCATATGATACAAATAAAACGAGATAATACGCAACTCTAAAAAATGACTCTATTCTTAGAAGTACTATGGGTGCCTTGTTCCTAAGGGTGTTCAAAACCGAACCAAAATCGAAGCTTAATAGCTTATTGGTATAGGGTTAACGGTTTAATGGACGGGGAACGGATTGAATTTTTTTCATCTACGGCCTATCGGTTTGGTGGCAGATTATTCAATTTTCTTAATGGATAATCCGTTAACCTGTTAAGAGAAAATATATATATTTATATATATATATATATATATATATATATATATATATATATATAATCCAAACCAAACACCACCGGTGATATCATATCTCTATGTTCCGCATCCAGTCCAAATGCCACAAGTATCATAATCAGCCAAGTGTTACCATTGACCTTAAGTTTCGATTAACTTACCATCATCAAACATGTGTCATCGTTAATATAGAGCCTTTTCATTCACAAGAAGATGATACATAATAGTAGCAGGAAGAAAAGGCAGCATCACCTCCAAATTAAAAGTGAAATCGATTATTAACATGGTAATTTTACCTTCTGGTAGAAAATAAATGTTGTCGTTAAAGCGGACCATAAAATGATACTAATAGTCTACAACCTTGGTTCAAATTTCTCACATGTAATGAGTTCAAATTCATCATGTGAAAGAGGAAAGAGACTCGTTTAGTTAACCATCTGTCGACGCCCCCCTTTTTCCCCCCTTCTTTTAAAAAGAGAAAGAAATCGGGTTTACGACATTATGGACAAAACAACTCTTATTCCCTTTTGAGGAATCGAGTTACGGAGTTTGAAGAGTCGCCACCTAATGATTATAGTGCACTAGGACACTTTAAAGAGAAGAAGCGATTTTGAAAGAAAACCAGCGTTCGGGTAAACGCTTGAGATTATCTCGAGGGGAAGGTGTTAGGCACCCCTCAAGATCCACTAGTGTGGTTCCCGGCTATGCTTTAATTGTGACTTTAAAAGAAAGGGAACACGTAAGGTTTGCACATAGCAATTACAGATAAGTTTG